>OX387643.1:835894-903556 GCA_947568875.1 Fissipunctia ypsillon
GAATACAGATGTGATGTTATGCTTAAATATAAATTAATTCATAAATACGAAGAGTAGGTACCTACTGGTAATCCTTTACATACAAAATCACAACTATTGGATTTTCTAGCTATCAGTTTCGTGTAAAATTGATACAGTCATGTGACAGAGCCATCTATTAACATTATTGGCACAACAGAGCTCTTCTAGTTAGGTCACTCGCTCGCAACAGTCGCTATGGGCAAAATATTACAATCCTACTACTAGATGGCGCACAAATAATTGATTGATTTCTAACTACTCATTGTTTACGAAGTTGATAATATTTATAATTACTGACTATGTAAACAGGCATAACTCTTCATTTTTCACTTCTTTACCACAGATAGATGACAAACATTAACACACCGAAGGCTGCGGAAACAGTAATAATCTTATAAGATTATTACTGTTTTTTATGGCAATTATCGATAACTCGGAAAGCCACTCTTGTCCTTGAGAATTTCTTAAATATTTGTCAATACGTTTTATATATGAAAAAGCACGTTCACAACTTGTCACAAGAATGATCACAATTGAGCTAACTTAAGGTTCCATAAAGACATCTTGAAGGCAATCTTCATGAATATCTTTCCGAGTACGATTGCACATATTTTAATCCTTCACAAGGAACAATTGGATGTGTTTCCGAATTAATTTTAATGATAAGAAACTTTTTAATCACTTCAAAACAAAGGTATATCAAAAACGAATCACAACACTTAAATTCACAGAAAATGAAAAAAAATATCAAAGCAATAAAATGCGCCAGTAACCGCTCAAAACAAATTTGAACTAATTTGAAATTGTATCGTTCTATAGAAATTCACGCTTTGCGCAGTGTCATACACATTCGTTCCATTCATAAAAAGTCAAAAGCTGGGCTTAAAAATTAGAACAATCTGCGAAATGAGTACCTAACCTACCTCGACAACGTTAACAGTTTCTTTGCAAAAAATGAGAGGTCTAGAAGCCTCATAAGAAGCCAGTTCGTGTGAGCGAGAAAGCTATACAATTTACTACAGCCTTGACATCTTCATTCATCGATGCAATCTCGCATCCTGCTTAACGTTAAGCGTTAGAGCGAGATCGCAACTGTGGCATCTGAGACAGTTTGGCAACGGTGCGTGACCAAAACGGCGCGGAATTCAAATGTTATTCTTTGAGCGCGTAAACCTGGCAACCACGCATCGTAATATCGTATAGAGCGCGCGGCCTGCGCGGCAACGCGAACGCGCGGATTTTAAAATGTTATTATTCTTATCAATTCTTGCGACATGAATGATTGAGTTGGAGAGTGGGTTGCTTTACAAGTTTACAGGTGTAGTTTTTTACTGATAGGCTCACGTTAGATTGAAAGCCGGGCTTTTCGGCTTTAGTGAAAAGAACGCCACTGGCAGAGAGTTCCACTCCTTTGCTGTGCGCATCACAAAAGACATTTGGAAATGCTTAGTGCGAATTGAATATCTTAAAAAATAAAGAATAAGACAGATTTAGTGTGAGAGCAGAGAGGTTATATCTTTACTCTCTCATGTAACGAAATGTGCCTAAACATGATGTTTCACTCTCAACTCTCGTCCGATGGGGTTGGCCGCTTAAAACTTTTGACAGAATGCGCTAGCATACCTAACCAACCCCACTATCCAATCGCCGGCAGAAGTTTTACTTCGATAAACTTTTATTTGACCGTCACTACGTTTTATTACAGATCAAGACTTAGAAGCAAGCATGCGCACACTTCGACTAGAAGGCGAGTTAACAGACAGACGCATGGACGAGGCGTCCAGCGTCGAGCTCGCCAACAACTTACTGACGGCCATGTCGGCCATGTCCGCCGACGCCATCGCCAACATCGTCAACGCCAACTTGCCCGGCGCGTCCGACGTGCGCGACGTGGACGTGCGCGACGTGGACGTGCGCGACGTGGACGTGCGCGACGTGGACGTGCGCGACGCGGGCGACAGCCCCGCCAGCCCGAGGTGATCCGGCCGCCCCGCCCGCTGCGTGCGCCATGTGTAGTCACCGCGTGCGACACCACGGCCCGGACGCGTTCACTCCTACCTTTCTACCCTCTCCTTTATTCACATACAAATTCTCGTGACGCGTCAAGACTATCATCTAATCGACCCATAAATAATAATAAGAATAAATTGTGATTATCAGTGATGAACTAATGTAAGGCTCGCCAGTGATTACGAAGTTTGCATTTAGTATCGAATTTGATGTGTCTTACAAATGTTTTTAATGTTAAGTTGGGGAAATAATCATACTTAAGCATTTCCTAATCGTATAATTTGTAATCATTACTTATGTAAGCGAAATGTAATACAAATATCATAATGGTAATATTAGTTGAACAAATTATATCATAATCGTAGTGTATGCGGTACATGGGCGCGGCCGCTTCACCCGGTGAGGTGCGCCCGCGCGCCCTCGCGCCCTCGCGTCACGAGATGGTGCAGAAGGGCCGTTGCATACAGCGCACACGCACACAGACACGCCTCACGTCTGCGCGTGCGCCTGTTTATGGAGTCGACTTTCTGTATCTATCTACTTTGTGCTATCGTAGAATGTTGCGTTGTTTAGTTTAGACACATTGTTTACTGGTTTTATTTAAATAAAATCACCATACGAGGTGATTATGTGCTACCAGTGAAGACTGGCGGTTGTCTGAGCAATGTTCAAGTAGTGTGTCTTATTAGTTCACAATTAACGAAACTAGATGCCCTCGCCCTGTATTTTATTGACAAAACGACTGGCAGGAGTTGAGGATCTCTTAGATATAAACAGGCGATACGAAAGAACTTTACCACGTGGCGGTAAATTCATAATTATTATGTAAAAATCAAAATCAATGAAAATTCTCCGCAAAAGTAGTTTTGTAGTGATTTGTTCACAGTTGCCCAGACAACTTGCAGTCTCCCTAAATATTCCAAACGCCATTCTCCGGAACATTTGGGCTCCCAAGTGAAACTTCCTTCTGTCCTTAGCTTACGACGAACACTTTCCAATGCGAATAACAGGTTCCTCAGTTGTCATGGTGACGCAACACTCATTATTGATATGGTTTCTTATCTGCTTATTTATAATATACTTCTTATGTAATCTGCTTGTAACACCTAGGGACTGTTTGTGCGTGTGCGCATACCTAGGAGCGGAATGTAATCACAACGATGTAATTGTATAGTAAGAATAATTTGGGCAATTATCGAGCTTTACCCTTACATTGTAAATTCTTTAAAGTTATTATAGTGAATGTTATTGACTAATGATGTGAAGGTGGTCGTAGAATCATGCTTGGCCGCGCTGACGTGGTTAGTTAATTTAAATTTGTGTATAGTTGTGCAGTTGGCTCGTGTGGGACGTTTAGCGGTTGACTAGGAGCGCGCCTGTAGTGTTTGACATTAACTCTAAATGGGTCGCTCACTCTGTCGATTAAAGTAAAGACGGTGTCAAAGTCAGCGTCGACATGATTAGTCCTTCAGGCTCGTCCGCGTCAGTAGGAAGCAGCGCCATTGAGTGTGCGCACGAGTAGCCCTCCGTGTAGCTTTTGTGTGCACTTGGTTGGGTATCTTGTGTCTTGTCAGTTAGGTCTTGTCAGTTAGGCTTTTGCCGACAGTAACAAAATAGTTATTCACTAATTCGACTGATTGGTCTGGCGCGGGTGAAGCTGTGCGCAACTGTGTTGGGGGTTCTTTAGTTCTAGTTCTATTCGTGAGCTTGTTGATTGCCTCTCAGAGTTCTTTACTGTTTTGGGCGGCGTTTTTATCCCGTTCTGTTCGTTTTTTTTTTTTTTTTTTTAAAAGAGTTACAGAAGTTTCTGTAGCGAGTGTATGATACTAAAAGGGTAGTGTTATCTGGAGACGATTTTACTGCGTCATGCAGTGGAGAAGTCCTGGGGGCCAACCACCACCTAGCAGTATTATTTTAATGTTACTTCAGTGTGAGAAAGAGATGGAGCTATACAGGACGTCTAGCTCCATCTCTTTCCCACACTCAAGTAAAATTAAAATAATACTGCTTTAAGAGGTGGTGGTCTAGGCTCTGGTGTGATCCACGGCTTTATATATTTTTTTGCGGCTAGGGGTTTTGAAACTGGGTGTTTAACTCTATGATCTGCCTAATGGAATTGAAGAGGAATTCTGTTGCCGTGTGCCGTGTACTGTAGAAGTGTTGTTTTTCGTGCGAAGCCAGTCGGCTGCTAAACAACCCGCACGCCATAGTAAATCATTCCTTACAACTCGTACTCGTATTAAATACAGGCGTTTATCGACCTTATCGTAACGTGATAGGGTCGCTCTCAT
The DNA here is from genome assembly GCA_947568875.1 of Fissipunctia ypsillon. NCBI lineage: Eukaryota > Metazoa > Arthropoda > Insecta > Lepidoptera > Noctuidae > Fissipunctia > Fissipunctia ypsillon. The sequence goes on from OX387643.1 coordinate 840,217, forward strand.
GACCGCGTTTTATGCAGAATACATTGCTTTCATTTGACCAGTTATAGACTGACCACATTAATGCTGAACTTAACAAAACAAATAAAAACTCGCGTAAATTAATAAATAAATGTCTTTGCGAAAAGTGTTCGTTTATTTAGTGGTGCATCTTCCAGACGTGGTCAGTGGCCTCGGTTGTGTCTCGAGCGTGTGTCGTGCAGTCGTGTGTCAGCTAGCACATCGTACTTACGTGTGGCGGGGCTGCACCACGACGCGACGTGTTCAGTGGCCTCGGTTGTGTCTCGAGCGTGTGTCGTGCAGTCGTGTGTCAGCTAGCACATCGTACTTACGTGTGGCGGGGCTGCACCACGACGCGACGTGTTCAGTGGCCTCGGTTGTGTCTCGAGCGTGTGTCGTGCAGTCGTGTGTCAGCTAGCACATCGTACTTACGTGTGGCGGGGCTGCACCACGACGCGACGTGTTCAGTGGCCTCGGTTGTGTCTCGAGCGTGTGTCGTGCAGTCGTGTGTCAGCTAGCACATCGTACTTACGTGTGGCGGGGCTGCACCACGACGCGACGCAAGGTTTAGCCTATCTTCCTCCTTTGTTCACGCTCACTCAAAAACTTAGACTATTCAGACTATTGCAGTCCACTTTACGCACTACACACTGTTGTGTTGGCTACATAAATGTTGCTAGAATCAAATAAAATAAAAACACACAAACGTACATGCGCACTTACGAACCGTCAGAAGTGGTGCTCTATGGAGAAGAATCGGAAGGGAATCTCGAGTAGATACTGTTTACTTGGCGATTGAGTCGCGCAACACAACGTCCATATCGACTCTATATCTGTTTACATATCGGCCGCACGGTATGTCGCAACTACTGTTTCCGTGCTCAGTACCCACACAGCACAGCGAGGCACTTATAGAGGCATGAGGAACAGGGTGTAAAGTTCACTCATCCTCCATAGAAAAGGGAGGATCCTCCGACCAGACGGGTGTTGTGTCTGGTGGGCTACTGCCCGACGGTTGATGTCGGGATGTTGTATATATGCTAGTCGCGCGGTAAACTCTGTTTGCGCGATGCAGGATTTTTGCGTGACGTCAGTGTGACGCGTTCCATTGTGGCGATGCCGCCACATCACTCGTCCGGAGACCGGAGGTCGATAGTGGGCAGAGTCGTGTATCTTGCGATGCTTGCCAGGGCCAGTTGAGGTTCCAATGATTCGGAACCGGGTGCCGCATAGTTCGCGGTGAGTCGGAACTGTCTGCGGAGATGCCCCCAGTGAGTCGGGGTGGCGCTGCGTTATGCTCCAGTGCGTTGGATGTGGTACAGCGCCGGGTTGAGGCTGACTGCTGGCGTCGACCAGGAGAGGTTTGAAGGGCTCTGCTTCTTGACCGGCCGAGAGTGCAGTGTGCTGTGCCAAGGTTGCTGATGAGGCTGAGGGTGATGACCAGGTATGCGCGGTCGCTGCATGCTGGTGGTCAGGATACCCGTTGTAGCCGTGGGTGCTGGCTGGCTGTGTGACTCGCTGCTCGAAAGCTCGAGGAAGTGATGCTGATGACGTCACGCTGTAGTAGTTGCACGAAGGCTGCGCTGACGTTCATGTTCGGGGTCACCAGTATAGAGGCATGAGGAACAGGGTGTAAAGTTCACTCATCCTCCATAGAAAAGGGAGGATCCTCCGACCAGACGGGTGTTGTGTCTGGTGGGCTACTGCCCGACGGTTGATGTCGGGATGTTGTATATATGCTAGTCGCGCGGTAAACTCTGTTTGCGCGATGCAGGATTTTTGCGTGACGTCAGTGTGACGCGTTCCATTGTGGCGATGCCGCCACACATTCATATGGCAAACCGGCTACAACATCAGTCCTGTCCTATCTCTGGCCTCACTGAGGTGAATCCCGCGCGGGACGCGGGACCCCAGTCGTGACTGGGCGCCGCGATTGTTCTAATGTGTTGTAAGTCACCTTCATACAACTTAGTAGACATAATGGTCGCGAGCGATTTTCGTCCCGCATCCCGCGCGGGTTTCGCTTGAGTTTGGCCAAAGCTTTAGTATTCCTGTGACAGGACTCATTTCATGTCCATGATATTTCTTAGTCATTGGTAGGTCGTATTTAGTATCATGTGGAGTTGACCACGCATGCGGTGTTACTCTAAAAACACTGTTATGACACGAGCTGTTTATTTCCCAGCTTAGTCCTAGTTTTGTGAACATATCCTGGTAATATCAATAGATTAGTATTCGTTGGTTTTGTTGGACGTTCTCAAGAGCAAGTTTTTGATGGCAAGGTCTTTCAAAAGGAGTATTATCGTTTTCTTCAAAATCATTCGCCAAATGTTATGAATCTGCATTAACTCAATCATAATATTGTTTATCTTTTGTTGAAATCTAGGTTTATGTCATTTGGGACACGCAATATTATTATATGTGATTAATATTTGTTAGATGAACTTAAATTTTATGTGTCTTATCAAATAAATAGGAGTTTTGCACAATAAGTGTATAAAAATTGTCGCCAAGAAAGTTGTAAAATTATTGTATGAAGTATTTCTTTATTAATATAAAATTATATGAATTTTTACTTTTATACAATAACGGAATCGATAAAATGATAGAAAAAACGTATATGTTATATGTTAGCAAGTGTGAGGAAGATGTTTACATTTCAATATACCGCAGACATATTGAGAGTCATATCGTATCGTGTACCGCAGTAGAGCGTGCTGCTCACGTACTCATATCGTGTCGTGTACCGCAGTAGAGCGCGCTGCCGCACTGCTCACGTACTCATATCGTGTCGTGTACCGCAGTAGAGCGCGCTGCCGCACTGCTCACGTACTCATATCGTGTCGTGTACCGCAGTAGAGCGCGCTGCCGCACTGCTCACGTATTCGCCCTCCCGCTGAACAAATCTTAGGAGATAACTTACTTGTATAGGACGCACTAGTTTTATTGTTAGTACATTTGTGTAATTCATGTCATCGTTGTTGTAGTTTAGACACGATATTTTTGTAAACTTCGATGTTCCGTAATCCGTATTGTTAGTTGTGTGTACGTGTGTGGGAACGATGTAACGAATTTGATATGAGAGTCGGACGAGCCGTGCGACGCGCTTTTTGTGGTTACAAGAAATCCAAATTCTGTACGAGCAACTTTGGAAAGTGGCATTGTGCAGGAGGCTGGTTACGAGCACCAGCAACTCGTGGCGCCGATATTGTGCGCCTGCGTAGCAACGTCCGTTACAATGCGCTCGCTCCGGAAGGTGCTGCGTAAGCTCGAGCGCGCCGTATTAGTGCGAGCGATATTACGTCGCGTCACCGCGGACAGTAACATTGTGATTATTAGCTCATAAGTTCAATATTCTTGTTGTATTTAATTAAATTTTACTATTATTATATAAAATTAATAAATTTTAATAATGCGTTCTCAGAGGATTGTGTTCTGGGGCGAAAGTAGTGGAATGAGTTGATTGGTTAATATCACTCACATACAGTGATGTCGCAGTCTGTTGCACCCTGTCGAGTGTGAGCGAGTTTAGGAAGACGATCACTGTGCGCTCCGATATTGTTTGTATCCGGAACATCCTCGCTCCAGTAGAGTACCTACACACAGTAAAGAGCTTTGTATAGTCTTATGATCGTCTTCCTGAAAGTTAGTATTATAGTTAGCATTTAAAGCTGTGAAACGTAAACATTGTATTGTGCAATTAGTTGCCTTTGGGTCTTGTTGTCAAAATATTTAACTGAATAGTAAGCGAGTAGGTAATGTTCTTGGTATCGGTTATATCTAGTTCAGTTCACACATACTTCTTTGTAAATACTGAAGAATGTAAACGAGTATGCCGCAGCGTACCAAATGATGTAATATTTTCGTCCAGTGAGTAACGAGGTCTGTCTGAGTAGACCAATCAACAGGTGTGTTGAAGTTCGCCCTCTTTGGCTCGTTTCAGACAACGTCTTTACACATTGGGTGATTTTTCGTAATTAAGAAAAATACAATTTTGGATATTAGTCAAAGTTTCGTAGCGAAATATACCTATTAGTGTTTTGTATCGGGCGAGTGTGCTAGCAACATTTGTTCCTTTTGACTGCATGTCGATTCGCTTTCACTGGTACCACAGATTACCAGATAAATCATTCCATACAAAATTTTCAATACCTACTGCTATAATAGCCTACACTTTCGAGTCGCTAGTCGCTGCGAACGAAAATGTACCTAACCTTACAAGCGTAAAGTGAGTTTTGCTTTGTAGCTGCACGCCGCTGCGTCACAGGCTGCGTCAGCTGCGTAGTTATTGTGAATTTCTAGAGCTGACATTTTCGATAAAGATGTCAGTAGGCATATTTGTAATACACTTTATGAAATAAAATATAATGCTTTTTAATGTTTTAGCATGTTTAATTGTTAAACATACTTATGAAAGACCGAGGAATATTTTTATGCTATGTAACTATTTAGTATTCTGTGACACACCCCGAAACTGCAGTTGTAAGACAAGTAAGGCACACATCGTACGCAACGTGTGGTACCTAACTATTTAATAACCATTGACGTAACCACTCCGCATGGCCACGAATACGAATGAAATACGAAATGGAGGAAACTGAAAACACGATTAATTGATTTGTTCGTTCATTTACACAATTAGCGTAATAGGTAACTACTATGCTTCTACACTATGAACAAACCTGTGCTGGCGCCATATTGTGACGCCATGCTTGCTTTTCTAACACTTGCACGCTTTTAAATAAACAATAATCATATGAAAATAACATTAACAAGATAATAACGATAATAAATATTATTGAAAATTAATTTGCACAAAGTAGATTTTCGCTAAACGTAATTTTCAAATGACATTTGACAAATGTAGGTCACTGACCTTTCTATTCTTATCTCAGACGCATAGTAGAAGTAATTACGTACCTACCAATAAAACACGAAATATGCAAGTTTAAACAATTTACCTATTTAAAAAATGACAGTAAAATTGTATCAGCAGGTAGACTGAAGAAAGATAAGTTTTTATCCCTTCTCTTGCTGGATCTACATCCATCAATTGCACATAATACACCAAAACCAGCAATATCATAAAAATTTGTGAATTTTACGTCAGGTCGACCGAAATATATGCGCACATACGCGCCTCGCGGCTGGCGGCAACCCACTGAGAAATGGATCGCATGCGACCCGGCGGCCAGTAGGTAGTTAGCGCGCGTAAGTACATGGAGTGATTTATCTGGTAATCTGTGCTGGTACTTGCTACTTTTTGTACAGGATTTTGTGATAATGTGTACTTTTTCGATTTCTACCTTCAGCTAACCGCGACCGTCCTCGATGTTATGCTCACTTAGTGCGGCACCTCGTCGCTGTCGACAACATCTGTTAGGTGTCGTCACCTTTAAGATAAAACTTTTAAATTGATGTTAAACTCATCTAGTTAGCTATCGATAGTAAGACTATAGTTGCGACATCAATCCCGTGCGATTGTTAGAAACCATTTCATGATAGCCATGTGTGTGTGTTCTGTACGATGTAATGTGTGTGTAGTGAAGCGACCGGGGCCGCGGGGTGGCGGCAGGCTGTGCTTGTTGTCGCGGCTCTGGACTTAGCTCTGTGTGACTGTCATGTGTGTGGTAGCCAACAAGTAACCACACGGTTGCCGACAGCCCTCGAGCGAGCACAGACAGGTGCCGGCTGTCATATCCCATTGTTGTTGGATTACGCAATGCCATATATCGGGCACAATTTCAATTTATAATAGACTTCAATTATTTTATTCGTATTACCTCAAAAATATGACTGCAACTTGTGATTACTTGTCAGAATCTACCGTGTACATAGTACGTACCACGCGTAATGTAAATAATCAGCTGTGAGCGCAGCGGCGGGCGCATGCGCATGATGCCCGTCTGCTGGTTGCACGAGGACTGTGCCTTCCGGGCGGCAAGCGGCGCGCGCCCGCCAGCCCGGCGGGGCGCGCCCGACGCGCCCGGCACATAATAAATGCTCGTATGTATTCTATTGTATTTATATCATAGTTAAAGTTTTATTAAAAAAAGTTGCTCAATATATTTGTTGTTTCTACCTTGTTTGTCAAAATACGACGAGTAGTTTCGGTGTTATTTTATTAAATAGAAACTACAAACAAATACAGTATGCAATATTACAAACAGCGCTTTTCGCAGGTTACCATCTGTACATAATATAATAAAATCGTAGCGAAGGCTTTTGAACTCAAACAGCGAATACACACACACACAAGCACACAGCGATTTTATGTTATGTACAATGAGTATTTTTTTAAAACAGTAATTGCTACGAGGTCTGGGGTGTGCGTTACGCCAGCGGAATGTTGTCGCTTGTCGCTTTTCAGGATTTCGGCATGACAGATAATTAGTACCTCATCTCGTGTTTTTGTGCGTCCAGCCGATCCAAAGATATTCACGAAAAACAGATTCCGCTGGAGTAACGTTACCCCAGCGGCATGTATTTTAACCGGTGGTCGTAGCTAAATACAAACAAGCTACTTAGAAAGATGTAATTTGTGCGTCTTGAGGTTTCAGAGCTACTGAAGATGCCGCTGGGGTAACGTTTAGCAAATTGCTGTATCACTTAATCGGCATGACATACAACTAGGATTTTTTTACTCCGGTGGGTCTTAAAATGGAATAACTCTCTAAGGAGTCGGAATAGAAACATCTAATTTCACAACATGATGCTTTGAGTTCATAAAAGGTACAAACCACCATAGTTGGTACGTTTCTAGGGTTTCTCATTAAAGCGCAAGGATCAATTTTAGGGTTTTTGAAAAAACATATCTAATTTTCCAACGGTGTCAATTATAGAAAAAATAAAATTGCACAAATTAAGACCCACCGGCACCGGAGTAAAAAAATCCTAGTTTTATGTCATGCCGTTCAAGAGATACAGCAATTAGCTAAACGTTACCCCAGCGGCATCTTGAATAACTCTGAAACCTAGAGACGCACAAATTTCATTTTTTGGGCACAATTATGCACAAATTATATCTTTATAAGTAGCTTGTTTGTATTTAGCTACGACCACCGGTTAAAATACATGCCGCTGGGGTAACGTTACTCCAGCGGAATCTGTTTTTCGTGAATATCTTTGGATCGGCTGGACGCACAAATTATAAATTTCGGGCACAATTAGGTACACGGGATGAGGTACTAATTATCTGTCAAGCCGAAATCCTTAAAAGCGACAACATTCCGCTGGCGTAACGCACACAGGTCTGGGATGATTGTAAGAGCCATACGTCACCGAGATGCCGGGGCGACGTCGCCAGGTCGCGCTGCCAACTAAGGTATACAGCTATATAGTGGCTGGCTGACCTGGCGTGCGCTTGGTTCCGCAGCCATACATTTTGCTGGCGACGCGACCTGGCTGCGCCGCCATGGCGTCACGGTGAGGTATGGCTTTAGAATTTTTGTCTGTTTGTGTGAATCTATGTTCCAGCAACACGCAAGTACCGGATAGATTCTGTTAAAATTTTGCATAGATATTTTCCTATATGTCTTGTCAGTCTGTAGGATATACAGACTCATACTCGATATGTTGCTATGGGGGATGAGCAATATTGCATTATGTTTGTATTCTTGTACAGCTTACCCCAAATTTTAAAAAGACGAGCCTAAAGGTTATAATATGGCAGTTATTTAGAGATTTAACATTTTAAATGATTGTCATCAAGTCGCACATTTAGATACCCATCACGTCTGCGGAGTTTCGCTAGCTAATTTAATTTGATCATGTGTGATAGTTCGTAGGACGTAGCTACACAGAAAAACAAGTCTAGGTCTCTTCTGTCAGCTATGGTTATAATAAAACTTTTTTGTAAAAAAAAAAACAACCTACTTCCAAAAAAAACACTATAAAGTGAAAAATAACCAATTTCGGAAGTCGGTATCTTTGGATCTGTATTTTAGGTTTTTGTCACCGACTTCCGAAATTAAAGTTATTTTTCACTTTGTAGTGTTTTTTTGGACGTCGGTTGTTTTTTTTTTTGCAAAAAAGTTCTTTATTTTTCACTTTTTAGTGGGTCGCTTTGTAATTTATCTAAGACTAGCTTCCGCCCGCGACTTCGTCCGCGTGAAATTTCTTATTCCCCCGATCCACCCTGTCGCATGGCATCGCCTGCCCGCGGTGTTACTTCGTTTTCGCTTAGCGCTCGTTCTTACTTTTTTCTTTTTGGTCGGCTTCTGGGTCCTACTGTAATGATACATACCCTATAGCCTTCCCCAAGAATTGCGCTATAAAATGCAAAAAGAATTTTTCAAATCCGACTGGCAGTGACAGAGATAAGCGCGTTCAAACAGTTAATAAAAAATAAAATGTGTAGGTAACTAATAGACGAAGCGCATTTTTCTTACTTTAAGCATTTTTATACCCGTCGTAATTTCTAAACGAAAGGTCAGATTCGAATAATTTATAAAGGAATTTACATGTACTTAATCAGCCTTGATGATGAAACTATTTATTTGGATAAGGATTAATACCATGTTGATGAAAACACCTTCGCAAATAATGCATTATTTTATAACATTTGATTACTATTAAAAAGAAAATAAAAAGTTATAGTTAGCCAACCTTAAAAGATAGACATATGCTACCGTAGACTTTTTTGTTAGAACTTTTTAAGAGGAACAATTCCGTCAAACATGATTTTTGCGTAACTTTAACCGTTTGCGTAAACGCAACGGAAGCTCTCAAAAGGAATAGGTACATTTTCCCCGTTTTTGCAACATTTTTCATTGATGCTCCGCTCCTATTGGTCGTAGCATGATATTATATAGCCTATAACCTTTCTTGATAAATGGGCTATTCACACTAAAATAATTTTTCAATTCGAACAGTTCCTGAGATTAGCGCGTTCAACCCAACAAACTCTTCAGCTTTATAATATTAGTATAGATACAATAGCCTAATGACAACTCATCATCTTTTACAAAATATTGCTTTTCAGGCAGGGACGTTAATTGTTCTCCTGGTACTTCACCATCAGCTTCACTTCATCATGCATTGTGACGAGCATTTTAAAGTAATCGAATCGCAACCCGTGAAATTATCATTATTGAATAATTCCGGTGGCCTTCTGTGGTCTTCATCATCAGTTTCACTTCACCAAATAGTGCTTTTCGAGAGCAAATGCACAAGTTACTATAAGAAAATACCCAAATCGCTATAGGCGTGTCTATAATATTTGAAGCGTTCCCTCGAGTTTCATGGGATCCCGTCATCAGATTCTGACTTGGTGACAGTGGGACCACCTCGAAAGTATACCCTTTCAAAAAAAAAAAAGAATTTTCAAAACCGGTTCACAATTGACGGAGAAATCGGTGGACATACATAAAAAATTAAAAAACGTACATACAGTCGAAAATAGAACCTCCTTTTTCGAAGTCGGTTAAAAATAAATATCTACGGTTGACTTAAGGCGTTAATGAGAAAACCGGTGTGTTTACAATCTACTGTTATATTATTTTAGTGATAGCCGTTCGTCGGAATAATCTTCAAGCGTGCACCAGTCAGTGTATCATGTTGTGCCATTAGGTAGTACAAAGCAGGAAAGCAGGTGTTCATTAATTCACTAAAAACTAAAGACTCGCAAGCAATGGGAAATTGCCACTGAAGGCTGCAGCGGGGCAATTGCGTAACATACTGTAGGAATCGGTTTCATTTTGACAGTTCAACAACATTCATTGCGCTATTTACGTTGTTGAGCAGAGAAATTTTTGGAACTTGAGAAGCCATGGATGTGCTTCAAAATAATTCAGATTCTGATTGATAGTGTGATAACAGGATAAAAGAAAACCTTATGATTTGATGTAATTTTTTGGGGTCAAGGACCGCTTGTAATGTAGTTATTTGAAGTATGAGTTGAGAAAATATTTTTTGTTTGTTTTATCGTGCTAAGACATCGATATCCATCACGCCTGTGAAGTTTACCTACACAAAAAGTACAGATTTTTTTTTGGTAATAGTAATATATTTATTTGCGAAAAACACGGTATATAAAACTGATATTTCAAGTAACTTACTACTACAGACGTTGAGCCCAAGTATAAAATACTTATATTTCTTTCCTTTATCCTGTTGAGATATTGATACCCATCACGTCTGCAGAGTTTGGCTAGATAATTTAATTTGACCCTAGAATAGAATAGAATATATTTATTTGCTTTAAATCATGGTACATTAAGGTCTTATAAATATAATTATGATCTTACATGTTTCGCCATGGACTGGCATACAAATATTTAAACATGTTATATGAAAAAATTTAAAACGACACATTAATTTGTTAGGTACAAATATTATTCTAACATGTCTAATAACTATAGATCGGAATAGGTAGGGCTGTTTTATGTACTTGCCATAGGTTAGAATAATATGGATACTCCCCGATTCCCGGGATTTGGTTTATAAGTAATAAAATCATAAAAAAAACTATTCTCGCCTTCGGGACTAATGAAAGATTATACTTCCTTTCTGACAGGTAAATATAAGGGATGGGATTAAGGATAGTATAATAAATACACTTCTGGACACATCTATTGGCCCACCTTAGAGTTTAGGTTTCGATGGCCCCTACCGAAATATGATTGCTAGATTGAACAAAAACTGTTGATGCAGTTTTAAACCTGATACATTTTACCATCTTTTTCGATCGTATTGTTTTAAATTTGAATTCAGAATACCATACGACATGGAGCTACGCCTAACAAGTCGGATATGCGCCTTGTTAAAGGCAATTGATTTTTGAATAAAAAACATGTTTTATCAAATAAAGGTTTAATTTAATAACGCGTGTTGCCTCCATGGGCATCTACCACAGCTCTCATACGATTAGGCATAGAGTTTATCAACCGCTCTATGAAATTTTGAGGGATCATCTCCCATTCCTCTTCTATGGCAGTTTTCAACTCCTGCATCGTCTGGGCAACTGGCTGACGAGCCCTAACACGTCTTTTTAGCTCGTCCCACATGTGCTCAATGGGGTTCATGTCTGGGCTTCTGGCTGGCCAGTCCATAACTGTGATGTTCACATCCCGAAGATATTCCCTGACGATGCCGGCCGCATGAGCTCTTGCATTATCATGCATAAAAAGGAAATTTGGGCCCACATAGTCCGCGTATGGTATCACGTGAGGTTCTAAGTACTCACGAATGTACCTTTCAGCATTTAATGTTGGCAGCCGTGGTCCTGTAACAACCTCAAGTTGAGTTTTGCCACTCGCGGATATACCGCCCCAGACAGTCCATGAGCCACCGCCATAAGCAACCCTCTCTTCAAAGCAGCATTGTGCGAAACGCTCTCCCTTACGTCGGTAGACCTTCTTCCTTCCATCATTGCCATGTAACACAATTTTAGACTCATCAGAAAAGAGTACACGGCTCCAATCTTGCTGTGTCCAATGTAAATGACTGCGTGCGAAATGAAGGCGCGCTGTTCGGTGGGCTCGCGTTAGTTTGGGCCCATTAGCTGGCTTGTGTGGTACCATATCGCGTTCTTTTAACCTTCTCCGAACAGTTCGAGCGCTCACAGATACTCCGTGGAAGTCGCGAAGTTGGTTTTGTATCTCAATGGAGGTAAGGTGACGATTTCTCAAGCTGGTCGTCACGATGAATCGATCCTGCCTTTCAGTTGTGACCCGAGATCGTGGCCTTCCTTGGCGACGAATAAAGCCGCCAGTCTTTAGGTACCTCTGATAAACATTTCGGACCGCAGATCGACTTAAATTAAGTTGAGCACTCAGTTTCTTTGGCTGTGTCCGGCCTGAATAAGTGCCACAGCTTGGGCGGCGACTTCAGGTGAAGTATCCATAGATTATTGATAGAACCTCACCTTAATGTTAAGAATAAGTAATGTTTGTTGCAAAACCAAAGATATCAATCACTTTTTCAAGAATTAAATCCAAGTAAACCAATAAAACCAAGTTTTCTTAGTATTCGATTGTTTGATATCAACAAACAGGCTCCAAATTGTCTTTTGTTTCTTTAAATTCTGTGTTCGAAATTCAAAAAAAGACTATTGAATGAAATTGTGAATGTGCCAGGTTCAAACTGCATAAAAACTTTTTGCTCGGCCTAATATAAAATTTTAGCTAGGACCAAACGAAACTGAAAATACAAGGTGGGCCAATAGATGTGTCCAGAAGTGTATAAGGTGCTATAAAAATATCTGCCACGGCTTCAAGGGGAGACAGTATTATGTCTAGAGATTACAGTAGTGAAGAAAGTTTGTACCCCGGAATAGTTAAATCAATTTGAGAAAATAAAGTAATTAAATAAACATTTACTCTATTCTGCATAACGTGGTTCACAAACTACGCGCGATATGTCGCTTCGACAATGAAAACAATTGCTATCTCTTTCTAACTATTCTTGAATGAACACCGAAATCAGCTGACCTGAGCGGGTGACGTCACAGTGGCGTGTGCGATGCTAACGGTTACAATACGGGCGTCATCGGGGAAGTGCGCGGGAAGCGGGCGGGGGAGTAGCATTCCTAGAAGGTCCTAAATTATTGCGCACGGGTTAATACTCTCAGTTTGAATCATTTTCAAGCCTATTGTTAATCCATTGCTCCATTCGAAAAATGTGTCTGCACAACAACGTAACTAACGCAATGAATGTTGTTGAACTGTTAAAATGAAACCCATTGCTCTGGTACACTTGAACTCTAGTAAAGTGCTAAGGACGGAGCCCTTCCTGATTTAGAAGTCGCCACACGTAGTTGTCGCTCACGTCGAATACTCTAGCAGCGTCCCTGGTGCTCGCATGAGGATGACGCCGGAAGAAGTCCAACACTTCATATTCGAATTCGGCAGAATATCGAGGCCTACCTGCGTCAACCGCAGGCAAGCGGCCGTGTTCTCTAATGGTATGATGGATGACTCACTCGCACACAAACCTCTGCTGGTATAAGCTTACTGCATGCGCAGTTATGTTGTTGCACTCGTGGTAACACAATACCATTTCAAGATATTCTTGACTGGAATATCGTCGTCTGGGAGGCATTTTTAAAGAAAACGCACACGACACACAAGTCCTTGACAACTGATAATAGCGAACTGGTTTCGTTCGAGTAGCTTCGAGCGGCGAGCGAAGCGCGTGCGACGAACGGGGTAGTGTGCGGGGGCGGGGGCGAGTGGCCTGCGCTACCTACTCTGGTGGCTTTGTTTGACAACAGTGCATTGACCTATGGGACGGTTTTATGCAACTTAATCAATTCAAATTTATACGCACATTTTTTGTATGAAAAATTTTATGACAAAAGATCAATAATGTATCTTTACTATTGTAATTTATATACAGAATACTGTCTCCCATTGAAGCCGTGGCAGATATTTTTATAGCATATATATAAACTTGATTCATTAACCACATATATTTTTTTTAAATCTATCCAACATGTCGACAGATCCTTTCGGGAACGACGAACCTGTTGGTTAATGGCCATATCAATGAGGAGTAGCTCTTTAGTGCCGCGGGACCCGTTCCTACATCCATTTTGAGAGGCAGACATGATGAGGTTTGTGTCTATATGTTTGTTAATTTTGGCTCTCAAAATAGATGTAAGAACTTTATAGACCGTCGGTAAACACGTGATCGGCCTATAATTTTTGGGTTCCGCGGTGCTACCTGATTTATGGAGTAGGTGGGTAATTCCTGCCGTTAGGAACTGGGGTAGCGAACCAGACTCCAATGTAGCCTGGTACTGAACCGCCAAGCGAGCGTGCGACCTTATAAGCTATTTGATCCAGAAGTTGTGCAGCCCGTCCGGCCCTGGAGACTTCCAGTTAGGTAACGGACGGACTGCACGGGCTACATCTTGGGGGCAGATGGTAATAGCCCCCATTTCTGCTATTGGATCGCAGGCTCGCTCGACTTTCCGAGCCCAATCGCCTTCGGTGTGACTGACAGGCACCGACCAGATACTGCGCCAGAAAGAGCACATGGCATCATCATCCGGCAGGCGCGTGTCAGCCACACCTTGGTTCGGTCGCTCCCAAGCCCTATAAACCCACCTTTAATCGCTCTGGAAGGTGCGATTCTGAGTGTATCGCTCTCCTCGCCTCTTATACCTACGAATACGGTTCGCCCATGCATACACTTTCTGCTTCAGGAAGTCGATGCGCTCTGTGACACGGGACATATAGTTCTGAGGGCTGATGTCAGTCCCTGAAAAGGCCCGCCTGACAAAGCGCATCACTCTAGGGCGAGTATTGCCCTCCCTGAAGCAGATTAGTTTGCCGATGAGCGATCTGGCCCCACCAATACGGCGTTCAATTCTGCACTGCCAAGCTGGTATAGCTGGTTTCGGTCGTGTAGCTCTAGTCATTAGCAAATTTGACATGAGCTACACGACATGCCGCTACAGCCGCGCAGTACAGAATTGAATGAGTATCAGTGAGGTCTTTGCAGTCATCAAAATAGTTTGACAACTGCGAATCCAAAACCGCCACCAGCGCTCTATTTTTGTTATGCATGGGCAAACGAGGTAAGCGTGGTCTAAGTTCAGGCGGCATAAACCGATATTCTCGGATCGCACTCTCCAAAGCACTCCTCAATTGCTGATTGCACTGGGTACTTACGTTTGTAGCCCTGTCATCACTTCCCTCGTCAGCTTGACTTGTGTTGCACTGCGGTACAATAACAGTCCACGACGGGGGGGGCGATGACATGGCTACTCTGTATTTCATTTCGCAGGCGATCAAGTACAGTGTCATCCAGCATATGATTACGCTGGATGACTCGCACCTGAGCCGATAGTCGTTGTGCCGAAACGTTGACAGCTGGTTATTATTATTATTTATTATACTATCCTTAATCCTGTCCTTCTTATATTTACCCGTCAGAAAGGAAGTGTAATCTTTCATTAGTCCCGAAGGCGAGAATAGTTTTTTTATGATTTTACTACTTAAAAACCAAATCCCGGGACTCGGGGAATATCCATATTATTCTAACCTATGGCAAGTACATAAAACAGCTCTGCCTATTCCGTTCTATGATCATCACCGACTATTGTTGCCAATGGGGAAGGTCGGGCAAAGCTAATTGTAGATGGCGTGATCATAGCTAGGTCCCCAGTTTACTTTTATTTCGCTATTTCGTTACTTTCGGTGATTTTAATATTTTAAATCAAGTAAATGATATGGAAAGTGTCAGAATTTAAAACCATAAATATATCCTCAAAGTCATTTTCTTCAGAATGTTTCTACTCTGTTTAATTTATAAAACATCTCTACGAATAGCTTTAAGCCTCCATCTTTTAATTTTATGGTCTCTCGGGAAATGGTGGACTCCAATTTCGGAGTATTTAGTAACACAACAATGCATAATTTTCACAAAAATAAAATAAAACCGCCTCTCGTCTTGTATTATTGGCTTGTGTTGGGAACTAGCTACGACAGTGCCATTTTGACAGTTGCCTTCCCCATAAGCCTAATATAGTGGTAGTGAATCGGTGAATCAAATAGAGCGGCGCAAAATGATTATTGACATAACGGTCAACAAAATTGACATGACGGGAACTTCGTGAAAACCGAAAAGATAAACAAATAGAAAGAAAAATTGTTTATTCTGCACAAACAAAACGCACATCACAAAAAAAAAATTCAATTATAAATGACAAAGTACACACATATAAAGTATCCAAAAGCCTCATAATCAATCCGCAAAAAGTTTACAATTTTTTTTTTATCTTTTGTCCATGGCTTGATGTCCGAGCCAGGGACCAGAGACAATTTACGTTGCCTCTGTGTAACTGTGCATATTGCGTTCTGATATGAGTATAGTCTGTGAGAATAGTAATCTGTGATATTGTGCCCAGAACGTAGATAGAGAATGAACTATCTCTATCACGGCCCAGAACATTAGGTACAATACCCGGCGATATATACTGCACATCGACCTTTGGAAAGAGACAATCGGCTAATTTCGGCTTCGTAGAGCGATCTCGATGATCTCTGTCGCACACTACCTATGTGACGTTTTGTCAGTCGTTGTTCAAATGCGATAGAGTGCGGTCGCGTCAGTTCAAAATATATATTTAGAGTTGTTAACACTCCCTAATTTAAATAATTTAAAGTTGTACTATGGCATCTTTAGGAAAAAGAGGGAAACCTTTACGAGGTCAGTCACGCGAAATTATCTACAATGTTTATAAATATTTTGTAACCGAAGCTAACAGATTTAAAAAAAATGAAGATGAAAATGTAAGTTGTTATTTTAAGAAGGTTCAAGAGCGAGTTGCAAATGCCACTGGAATTTCAAGAAGAACTTTGAACAATATATTAAAGGAAGTCAGTACTGAAACACATTCTACTGAAATTAAGTTCAGCACTCTAAAAAAAAGGGAGACCAAAAAAGCAATTTCGTTTGGATATGGACGATTTTGATTATGATGTTGTTCGATGAATGGTGTATGATTTTCACTTACGATTTAATGAACTGCCAACAATAAAATCATTAAAAGCTAAATTATCTGAAGCAAGACCCATTGGTCTGAAAAGACGTTGAGAAAAAAAACTTTACGAGATGGGATTTCGGTTCACTAAAATGGAAGATAATCGAAAAGTTCTAATGGAAAAGCACGATGTAAGTCTCAAACGAATGGAATACCTCGATAAAATACGCAAATTTCGCGAATCAGGAAAAAATATCGTCTACATGGATGAGTCTTACATACATACATCCCACACTAAAGGGAAATCTTGGAGTGATGATAAGAAAAAAGGAGTAAAAAAGCCAATTTCAAAAGGTCAACGTTTGATAATAGTTCATGCGGGAAATGAAAAAGGCTTTGTACCCGGTGCCTTTTTAACGTATAAATCCACGGACACTACAGGTGACTACCACAATGAAATGAATATCGATAACTACGAAAAGTGGCTGGTTAATCAATTAATCCCAAATATACCCAGTGATTCTGTTCTAGTTATCGACAACGCACCCTATCACAACAAATATGTTGAAAGACCCCCCAACTTAAACACCATTAAACAGGAAATGATCAACTGGTTAAACAGACACGAAATTCCAGTTGTTCCAAAATTAACAAAAACCCAGATTTATGCTATTATATGTCAGCACAGGAGAGGTATACAGAGTTTGCCGTGGACAATGTACTTGCCGAACGTGAGCACACTGTGTTCCGATTGCCACCATATCACCCGGATTTTAATCCAATTGAAAATATATGGTCTCAACTGAAAGGGTAGCCTCTAGAAATGTGGGTATCAATTTAACTACAGTAAAAACATTATTGGCTGAAAAAGTACACATGATCGGGGCTGAAGAGTGGAAAAAGGTTTGCGATCATGCAATCAAAAGTGAGAATGAATATAGAAGCATTGAACACGGTTTAGATAATTACACTAATAGACTAGTGATAAATACGGCTGACAGTGACAGTGATATTGACCTCTTTGAGAGCACAGATAGTGAAATGGAAGTAATTGAGAATTAGAATTATTATTATTTTCATTACAATGTGTCATTTTAACAATAGGTATAATGGTGTTTATTATGTACACTACAGCTGTAATTTTCCAAAATAATTAAATACGTAAACATAATGTGAATATGTTTTTTTTAATTTTATTTTACCCCAACCCTTAAGCCATCACTTATAGAAAAATTGGTGTATTTTATACAAAGAATAAAAATAATTATCAAAAGAAGCAAATCATAATTGTTTTAACAGCTCCTAATGGATAACGGACTGTTTGTATTTCGTGCGACAGAGACAACGCTCTACGAAGCCGAAATTAGCCGATTGTCTTTCCAAAGGTCGATGTGCAATATTTATCGCCGGGTACTGTACTCTGTATGCGACACTCAATGACACAAAACGAAAAAAAGCGCGGGAAACCTCGAACTTTGCGGATGCATCCTTTTTGATATAAAATTTTAAATTTAAAAATCCTGTATTATAAGATCAGTATTCGTAGTTTTTAGTGTTCTATTTTCTTTTACTAGTAATTTAATTTTAGTTTTTGTATATATTCTTCGGTAGTGGTAAGTTTTTTAGTTATTTAGAGTGCAAGAGATGAATGATCCGTCTGACCCGGGGGACTTTGTTCCTCCGGCAGGCAATTTTGTAACTGCATTTTCAAATAAATTGGACATGGATACCGATGGGTCGTCTTCGGCTCGCCACCTAAAGAGAAGCCGTGTATGTACAAGTTTGCAAGCATTGCAATAAGCGCCGCCGTACCCGTAAAAACCACGGTTCCGTGTCTTCGGGTTGTGGTTGCACGGAGTTTACAATAAAAGCCACTGCATTAGATCCCAACTGCTCTGAAATAATTGTCGCGAATGAAATGCCCAACAAAATGCCTGATATTCCTGCTCCGTCCAAAGTTGTTCCCACCCAGATAGGTCGAATAATATACGGCAAAACGGACAGCACGCCTTTTGTTATTCATGTTCAAAAAAATATAATTTCACCAGATGATGGAACGACACTGCACCCAATTACATTTGGCAAGCTCCTAAAAGAATGCTTTCCAAAATGTAATTAACAGTAGCGTAAAAAAAATCGGGCGTAAGAAAAATTCTCTTCCTTTTTCTAATTTCCTGGGCCCAAATTCCTTTATTACACATACTAGTCTTAAAACATATAATTATAAAGCTTTAATACCAACTTTTAATGTCACTAGAATGGGTTTAGTACCTATGTGGTGTTCCTGCGGAATGGTCTCCGGAGGAAGTTATTGATAATAAGTATAACGGTACCAATTGGTTGTGGTCCAATTTAAAAGTCAGACGCCTTAATTTTAAAACCACTGTTGATGGTACAGTCAGCATCAAAAGTCGATGACCACATTCAGATTTTCAAAATCACTGTACATTATATCACCCATAAATCGCTCAACAAGATAGGGCGCCAGTATTGAATGAACATCATTAAAGTTCAAAATTAACTGAACACTACTCGTCAAAGGTCACTGAACACTATTTTGTCAAACATTGCTGATCGTTATGATATCCGAAAATATCATAACATTTAGTTTTACAAAAGTCACTGAACAATATAAAATGCTTGTTTTGGTTATCTAGTGTAATCACGGCAACGTCCAAAAATAACTTAACATCATAAGTGACAAAAGTTACTGAACATTACTTTGTTTCGGATACGTAGCATGTAAACTTTTACTATCAAAAGTAGCTGAACTGCAACTAAAAAAGTGCTCGTTACTATCTTCAGAGTTATAAATCCAATCTTGTCCTATCCAAACTAAATCATGTAAAAAAAAATGGATGTAAATTCCGAATTTAACTTTCCAAAATAATTTTGTTTTTTTTTTCATAGTATCAATGAGAAATATTAAAAGTGGGTGTTCAAGCGGCAAGCACATTTTAAAACCTATTTTTCAAAATAAGCTCGCAAGCACGATTATAAAGACAAGCATATTCCGCTTAAAAATTATTCCGTCGACGTCATCTAAATCTAAGCTTTCTGTATTACGATTGAATAGTAACCTTATTCGTAAAGCAATAAGACTCATTTTCAAAAATCACGCAGATTCTGTTCAAATTCATACCGTCGACTTAGTTTATGATTTTTATAGTTACGATTGAATTAGAACCTGGGGCTTGTGGCTAAGAAATAACAGCCGCACGGGTCAATCGATCAGGTTAAGCTACGCTCGCCGCGGTTGGTCCGTGGATGGGTGACCATCTTTACATATCAAGACCCCTCCGTGCCTCGGAAAGCACGTTAAGCCGTTGGTCCCGGCTGTCATTCGTGTATCTTTGACAGTCGTTACGGGTCGTCAGAAGCCCGAGTCTGACAACCAGTCTTACCAAGGGGTATCGTATTACCCAGTAACTGGGTTGTGGAGGTCAGATAGGCAGTCGCTCCATGTAAAATACTGGTATACAGCTGCATCTGGTTTGACTGGAAGCCGACCCCAATATAGTTGGGAAAAGGCTAGGCAGATGATGATGATTGAATTAGAACCTAATCTGTATACATAAAAGACTCATTTTCAAAATTCACACAAATTCCGTTTTAATTCAATTCTTTGGGCAACATAGTTGTGGGTATTTGAAAAACTGTTTACCCTTGAATGTAAAAAGAATATTTCTACTTAATTATCACTTTCTATCGGATGGTAGACCATTGCGGTTGCAATTATTTATCATCTATAAATATTGTATTAGTTATCAATTGCGCTTTAGTGACAAATAAACATTATAATGCCATTTAATGTTCATATTACTGCACATGAACGTCGCAGAATAGTGGTATTGCGAGAAGAAGGACTTTCTGTTACCGAAATAGCTAGAGAAGTGGGAGTTGCTCTAAGTTATTTTATTTTATGTATTTTGAGATTATACAGGATGTAACAATGAGAAGATGTTTTTAATATACTATGAATAATATGAGATTATCACATACATCCAAATTGTTGTGTTCTAAATTTTATCAAAATGTATTCCGTAGTTTTATCGTGATGAATAACAAGCATATAAACTTTGACATTATAATATTAGTAAGAAAGGATTAATACCAAGATTTATAACAAACACACGTACTCGTCACACGAATGTTTGCCCTAAGTGGGAATCTAACAGGGTAGAATCAAAATCGGACGCATAGCATAGGGTCACTTACGATCAATAAGGTGTTAGGTTCTAATGCAGGTTTTATTTTTTATTTTTGACACATTGATTTGATTATGAAAGTTTAAATTTGTTGATTTTTAATAAAAACAAGTAATAATTATTAACTGTATTGATTTATCGAACCATTTAATTTAATTTTGTTGATAATAAATAAAAGGGTGGTGATTTACATGTGCATGTGTCTACTTAATTTATATACCAAACACATATACCTACCGAAAAAAATACACACACATATTAAACCCAAAACACATTTCATTTTGTTCAGGGACCTTAGAGATAAACGATGGTATGCTATTTTTGTAAAAAATTTGTTCAGAGACTTTAGAGACGAAGAGTGTTATGCTTTTTTACTATAACTTTGTTTAGCGACTTTTGAAAAGTGATGGTCACCTACTTATGCCCTTTTATGATAATCATTCATTTCTGGCGCTTGTCATGTTGAGCGATTTAGGTATAATACGGTGAACAGCAATTTTGAAAATCTAAATGTGGTCCTCAACTTTTGATGCTGACTGTACAACCATTTGGAAACCATCCCAATCCGTAGTAATTTCATTTGATGTGCAGGCTCTTCTGAAAAGAATTTCCATGTGCTATAATGCATTACCTGTAGATTTATATATTTTCCCTACCATACAGTGTTTCAATTGCTGTCTTTTGGTCACACTAAAATTTAGTGTAGGTCCAAACCTCGTTGTTATAAATGTGGCCAAGGCCACACTGGGGACAGTTGTGAAAGAGAACAAGAAAGTGCATCTTGCTGCCTTTGCTCTGGTTTTCACTATGCTACTAATAAGTCTTGCCCAGAATTTTCTAGACAAAAATTAATTAAAACTTACATGGCACAAAGTTCAGTACCTTATGCTGAAACGGCAAAATTACATCCCCCAGTAACTAAATCGTATGCTGTTACACTTTTATCTTCTCCTTCCAAAAACTATGCAGATACTCCATCAATCTCTTCACCTAATAGAATGCCCACTTCAAGTAGCTATAAAAATAGGTACTGTCTTCCTCAAACCACGCTGCCCTCTTAAACCTGTACAAGGATATAATAAAGAGGCTCACAATGCCATTATTAAAGATTTCGACATTCCCCAACCATCAACCGGTTGTGCTTTTTCTAATAATCATAATAATGAAAAAAGTGACACAAATTTTTCCATAAATGATTTTCTATCTGCTTTACACAATCGTCTCTCTCAGTTCAACATTTCACTGTCCAACGTTGTCCCATCTTTCAATTTATCTCAATCCATTCATAATGGACAACACATCCAAAATAATCCAGTGGAAATGCCGCAGTCTAGTAGACAAAAAAAGTGATGTTATATATCTTTTAAACAAATATGAGCCTTTTGCCTTTGCCTTAGCAGAGACTTGGCATATTTTTAAAATTAATTGAAACTCAAACTCAAAGCATTTATTTCAATTAAACCAATTACAGGCACTTTTGAATTGTTAAAGAGTCAGTCAGTTAGTCAGAAAATTGAAGCTAGTCGCCCATTCCAAAACGTAGATCTCTATGGAGAAGAATCTCCTCTAATAGTTATTTAACCATTAGAGAGGATAGATCTGATGGGTATGGTGGAGTAGCTATACTTATCAAGAATTCTATCCCTTTCTCTATTATTACATTACCTCCTCACAGTGAGGAAATTTCAATTGTAGCTATTAAAGTGTCTAGTTTACTTGCCTAGTTTCTATCTACATTCCTCACCCTTCTTCTTCTGTTCTTCAAGAGATGAATAATTTCTTTTCTTTTCTTCCAAAGCCATTCTTAATAATGGGGGACTTTAATTGCCGTCACCAATCATGGGGCTGTTCAACTTCTAATTGTTATGGCGATGAATTACTAGATATAATAGACTTACATAACTTATGCATTTTGAACTCGGGTGCTGCCACACATCGTTGGAATCCCAATCAGAACCAAAGTGCAATCGACCTTTCTATCTGTTCTCCAAACTTAGCCTCTTCATTAACTTGGCTTACCTCTACTTATGGTAGTGAGCATTTTCCAATAGTTATTTCTTATCCTCTTTCCAAACCAAATGCATCATGAAGGAGATCAAATTTAAAGCATAAACTACCTAATAGAAATCATAATGACTGGGACAAATTTAGAAACATTGTTGACAGAAATCATTGCTCCTTGCCTGTTATTTCTAATGGCAATGAAAATAGTTGTGCTGAAGCTTTAGCACTACTTATATTAATTGCAGCTGCAGATGAAGTTTTTCCTGTTAAAAATAACAATATTAGAACAGATTGACGCGCCGACCGTCGAAGGCGACACATCGTGTGATTTGCGTTGCGTTGCATTCGAACCGCTCTATTGTGTATATTCCGTGTGTTGTGTAGTGTCAGGGTCTTTTTTTGTGTTAGTGAGTTTATAACTATGTTGCGAAAATACGAGAGACTAATTGCCTGGGACCTAGTGCGCCGAGCGACATAGCGTGACCCCCGTGCAAGCTTATTGGTGAGATCGTTCAGTTTATAGAATATTTTGTTCCTACCAGTTGAATAAGTTATGTGTGCTAAATAGGTACAAACCTAACTTTAAAGTATAATAAGTGTGTGACAAATTATTATAATATTATGTGCAGTGCAGTGATTTAGTGTTCCAAAAGTGTTTGTTTGTGTGAATGCGGATTCTATTTATAGACGTCGACATAGACGAGCTTCAAGCGGTCGACTCAGGTAGTACCCAACCCCCTGCAAAAAAGGGTCCGATATTCCATTTGGTTCGGTTAATTCCGAATAAGACGTCATTATATTTTGCTAAGGGTGAAGCCGGACGGGCGTAGTTTTTTGAGTTGTGGGTCGCGTGGTTTCGGTCGCGTAATTTCTGCTCGGCAGAAATTCTGTTGGGCTGCCAGATGAGCGTAATGCTTTTCAATGCTTGTCCTGGGTGTTTGTGTAGACATAGACAGTTGTTACTTTTCTCCTCATTAGTGAAATTGTTGCAATCTTCGAAACAATTTGCTGCAACCTCTTGCCATGCCCTCTGTTTTAAAAACTTGTCACTATACGACTTTTCTGATAAATTCGACAGACAAGGCCGTTGTTCGACTTCAATTATCAATTTTTCCGTGTCTACAAACATTGTGACAAAGAAATTAACGTATTGACTCCCACGCGTTCCGTGATTGACTGTCGACTCTCGCCGCGAACTCAATTCAACCGGGATCGTGCGCGTGAGTCGGCAGACAACTCATTTTGCATCGCCGTGTGAACGAAACAGGATTTTTGTATAAAACCGAATGTAGCGGAAATTACGCGACTGAAATTGCGCGACTCGCGGCTCGGGGGAATGCGCTCGTCTGGCTTCACCCTAACTTCGACTTGCCAAATCCAAGAAGGTCTTATTTACGCATGGAGTGACCACTTAAAACCGGATACGACTTACTTCGACGGGGAAATGAATTTTTGGATGGACGCGGCTGAGGACCGATATAAGATCAAGAGGGCTGCTAGCGAGATTTAGAAGAGACCTGAAACGGATAGTAGCGGGACCTCAGACGAAGACTGGAAAAAGCAACATGTAATACAGCATAGCAGTAACCCCGCCAAAGGACTCACCGGTGAGGCCTGACTTGAAGCAGCTTGGTGGCGACGTCGTTAAATGATTCATTCATTCATTCATTGCTCATCTTTTGTGTGAGTGTTAAACGAAATTTCATTTGCGACGCAACAAAAACTTTACCCTGAATAATTGTAAAGCTTCATAATAAGATACATTTCTGCAGACAGTAGCAAAAACGGCTCATAAATTTCACCCCGTTTTGACGGGGGTGGCCAATGTCTTTGTCTTTAAGCACAATGGTGCAAAACTCGTCAGTTGCTACATTGGTACCCATGAGAAGGGACGGAAGTTGTATGTTTGGATCGTTGGCTCGCCAAATAAATAATTTAATGGGGCTGAATTTCGACCACTTGTCGGTGCATCGCGATCTTCCATTTATCTCGGGAACAAGTAATAACAAAATATATAACCGCGTAGTTTAACGAGACGTTCTGAAATATCTCTCTTCCTGGTACTATCATTTGCAGACGACCTTATCTTCATTACAGATGACCTAAAAGGGCTAGAAGGTGTCGTATTCCATATTAAACCCCTACTAGCTAGCGTCGGCCTCCAAATAAACGAAACAAAAACAAAAATACTAATTAGGGACCCCGTAGCTTCACAGAAAACGACCTACGTGACTATTAATGGAATAAATCTACCCACAGTTGAGGAAATCAAATATCTAGACACATACATAACATCTGCATTAAGCAGAAAAAGCACAATTAAAAAACCTTGTCAACAAGCCACTAGTAACGCCAAGTCACTACTACCAATCGTAATAAACTCAGAGATGGACTGGAAATTAGCCAGACTTATGTACCGAATGGTGATCGTACCTTGTATGATACACGGTTTGAAAGTATCGGCACTCACTAAAGCTAACAGGTCAAGACTGAGAAAATATGAGAGAGTTATCATGAGAGACTTGATAAACCACGCCAGAAATAAACCAATACAAAAGAAAATGCATGATATCTTAGACGGAAAAACCGTAACGTAAACCGTAACTAAAAGCATCAAGAACCACAGGATGTGCTATCTTGCACATGTTCACAGGCGCCGCGAACCGCACTTGTTACATTCAGCAATGCAGTACAAGGCCAAATCCAAAAAAGTCGGCCGACCTATTTACACGTGGAATGACAAACTAAAACAAGACATGACTTACTTCGATAAGGACATCAATTTTTGGATGGACACGGCTGATGAACGAGATAAGATTAAGAAGATGCTAGCGAGATCTACCAGAAACCTGAAACGGATAGCAGCGAGACCTCAGACGAAGACTTTGGAAACAGCAACACGTAATACAGCTTAGCATAAGACTCACCGGTGAAGCTGGACTTGAAACAACCTGGCGGCGATGTCGTTAAAAGATGCTCATCCATGGATAAATATTACCCGTCTCTCCAATATTCCAATGTTTACTCTAGGGTGCATACTCGGTAGACTCTAATAATCCTTCCATATCCTAAGGGCACGTCTTCCCTACCATTACCGCGCCCCCCGGTCTACTCCTTGATATGCAATGGCCTATGTAGCCCCATGATACATGAGGCTACAGGGGCTAGTGTGAATCTTTGGGTTCATTCGAGTAATCGAGTCTGGTTAAACCACGCTGGGGTCGGTGCATTTCATTCATTCATAAAAATAACAATATTAGAACAATTCCCTCGCCTCCGTGGTGGGACTCTGAGTGCACATAATTGATTAACAAACGTAAAGAGGCTGAACACAAATATAACCTTGACATGTCTGATATTAATTTTGAAATCGTTACTAACTTAATTAATGAAACTTATAAACTATTTTAAAGAAGAAAAAAATTGGCTAAGTTTTACTTTACCAACCATCGAGTTGGGAGTCCATATTTTTTTTACGGAAAGATCATATTAATAGAAGCCCCCTCGTAAAGTTTTAAATTGCGCAGATAAATGGTTTACGAGAAAAAAATAATCAAAATCGTAAAAAATTTGCAATACGAGTATCTTGTCACTTTTGACATTTTGTCTCGCCATTAAACGTTTCGTATTACGTAAGATCAACGTACTAAAATGTTTTACTTCTTATTAATGATGAAATAAACACGCATTGTAGTGATTTAGATACATTTTACGCATATTTCATTATAAAACATATATTTCGCTGATTTAAGTTAGTGCTATTAAATTAACACTTATTAAATAGTTTATCGATTATTGCCGGTATGTGAAACCAAACGTAAAACAACGCCATTTTGTGTTGTCACTGTCAAGTGTCACTTCACATGGTCACAGAACACTAATACTCCTGTACATGGTCGTCGTCCTGATAGTCAACGTATGTCCCTAGCAGTTGAGAGCGTTTACGTATAAAATGAGAACTTAGGATACAAGAGCGAGTGAAGCGAGTTTGGGACTTGGGGCACCCCGACTCGGACAGGTTAGGTTGGTTATTTTTTTTTAAACCACTCAGAAGTAGGAGCCCCGCGAGGCGGGGCTCCGTCGACCACGCCTTACTTCGAGACATATGTTATTGACCTTGATGCCCTTGACCTCAGAGCTTGTCAAAAGGTAATATTCCAAGATTTGACTATATTTTGGTTTAACTTTGACTTTTGGGGTGTTGACCTTGACCTTGAAAGGGTCATTGGTCTTATTATTGTTTGGAAACGAATTTAGACCCGTTACGTCGTTTTTTTTTAGTTATAGTGCAGAAAATTTGAAAGTTAGGTTAGAATATTAAAAAAATCATATCTTAAAAAGTTTCAAGTTTATCATCAAAAGTTTCAAGTTTATTATCAAAAGTTTCAAGTTTATTATCAAAAGTTTCAAGTTTATTATCAAAAGTTTCAAGTTTATTATCAAAAGTTTCAAGTTTATTATCAAAAGTTTCAAGTTTATTATCAAAAGTTTCAAGTTTATTAACTCAAAGACTAAGATTTTTCATACAAACAAAATCCTCCTTTTCACTCTTATAAAGATCGAATTTCAAAAACCCCTTTTTAGTGCTTGCATATAGTATAATAGGAACCCTAAAGTTCTACAGTCAGAGAATGCTACACGTTCCTACAGTCCGGCCGTCTAGAGAATGCTACACGTTCCTACAGTCCGGCCGTCGAGAGAATGCTACACGTTCCTACAGTCCGGCCGTCGAGACAATGCTTATGATACCTGTCAGTTTCGTACCGACTTATTAGTTCTTGAAATTGTCCAACTGACAAGTGCCACGAACGCATTCTCTCGATGGTCGGACTGTAGTCCCAGTAGTTTGGGCTGTGTCAGTCAGATTCTCTTTTTACTTATACAGATTATGAATAGTGCAACATTTAATAAAACAACGATGATACTTTGATATAATTTTATTTTCATTATTTATTTATATATAATGACTATAATAATCATCTACCAAACTAAATAATCAATATAATTCAACAGCATCCTTTATATACAATATATATATAGTTATTATAGATCTTTATAACCCTCGTTTCTGAACGATTAGAAAAAAGATACTCGTCTAATCACACAAAATAATGTTGAAATGAATCCTACACGTCGTTACATAACAAGTAATAATTTGCCACAAGATTTTTGTTTTTTTAATTATTTATTTACAAATACTTATATTTAAATTTAGTCCCATAATTTCCAAATGAATCATCAGCGTGTGTAATGGAACTGTCGTGCGTTACGCAGACTGTCGACAGTAACGTCACGCGTGCGTGGCGCGACACGACACGCCGCGCTCGGTACACACCGGACGCGACGACACGACACGCCGCGCTCGGTACACACTGGACGCGACGTTCATCTAATGCAACGTGGCGTACTTCAACTATAATTAACAATTAATAGAATTGAGAAAACTTAACTTGTCCATTTACATTACACCATAGTTAAATAGAATATTGCACGGAGCATGAGGTACGTAAGTAACACGAATGAGATAGTGACGTCGACAAGGACTAGTCGCGCTTATGGCAGACAACGTCGAGGCAGACAGACACAGCGCGCGCCTTGACGATAACGCCTGCCCGATTGTCCTGCGCTAGTAGCCTGCGCGGCGCTGTGGCTGCATGAGACAGATACTGTGGCTGCATGAGACATACTGTGGCTGCATGAGACAGATACTGTGGCTGCATGAGACAGATACGATAGAAATAAATTTACATAAACATAGAAACTCCGTTTCAATTTCTAAACTAATTTGATAAAAATATTTTCTATGTGAACTATGTATTGAGATAGGTGGCTAACGAGAGCTCTGTACAGAACTATGGATGCTATGCACAGAGTGACGTGATGCACTGAAGTAATACTTCAAACTCTTACCTTACTTATTATCGAGGTTAAAATGAAAAATCTACTTGATGTTAAAAGGCATTAGAAAATGTAGTAAGTGACGTCTCAAAACTATAATATGATCTTATAAGACTGATCCCGCGACGTTGTCACGGGCTGATATATTCCACTGATATGCCATTTGCATATAGCACGGCGGTGTTCGTGCAAGCTAGTCTCCACCCAAAATAATGTAGCGTCAACGTGCAAAATCGCTTAAACCATTCTTACTGCTTCATCGATAAAATTGGGTAAACTGTGCTACGAAAATATTTGTTGAATAAAACTCGGTAGTAAGCACGTAACAAAATAATCTGGTTAAAAATTTGATATTTTACTGAACAGCGTAATGCCCACTTGCGAGTTCATGGGTTATCTTATATAACTCGGAGTTAACAGCTAACTTCGCTAAACTCTGATTTAGTGTACGTAATGTCAAAATAAATTGACGTTATGAGGTCCCGCTGATAACTTATTTTGTATTTTATATTGTTCGACGTTATAGTAAGTGAAAATTCGGTGCTATATCAGCAGGCAATATATGAATAACCTCGTATAAAAATAAATACAAATTATAAAAAACTTAAAACATATTTTTCCATATCTGACATTTTTGTCAATCAATAAACTAAGTCTCCATGGAAACCACATACAGTCGATTAAAATGAAATGTCATGTTATAAAATTTAAAGACAAGAAAGTATTACGTATCGTAATGTAGTGTAAAAGAGATGGGTATACAATTTCCGTTCATTGTTCGTTAATTCATTTTTGGTCGGATTACATATCAGGCCATAGACACTGCAATCCTATTTTATGTTTCGTCGATTGAACTGCAATGTTCCCAACTCAAAAATCACTATTATCAGGTTATTTAACCCGATGTTACTTTTTAGTGGCGCAACGCGTAAGAAGAGTTAAAATTTTAGTTACTTAACTCTGAGTTTGCAAACTACATTTATTCATTTAACCCGACGAAACATGCAAGTGGGCCTAAGTAAATTATTTGTTTGTTCGAGACGTAATATTAACGCTAAGTTGTCATAGTGAGCTAAGCGCGTGTCGCACGCGCATGCCGTGCCTGCTGTGCGTGCGCGGGCGCGCGACTCGCAGCCACTGCCTAGACCAGACCAACACTACATAGTGAGCTAAGAGCGTGTCGCACGCGCATGCCGTGCGTGCTGTGCGTGCGCGGGCGCGCGACTCGCAGCCACTGCCTAGACCAGACCAACACTACACAGTGAGCTAAGCGCATGTCGTACGCGCATGCCGTGTGTGCTATGCGTGCGCGGGCGCGCGACTCGCAGCCACTGCCTAGACCAGACCAACACTACACAGTGAGCTAAGCGCGTGTTGCACGCGCATGCCGTGTGTGCTATGCGTGCGCGGGCGCGCGACGCGTAGCCACTGCCTAGACCAGACCAACACTACACAGTGAGCTAAGCGCGTGTTGCACGCGCATGCCGTGTGTGCTATGCGTGCGCGGGCGCGCGACTCGCAGCCACTGCCTAGACCAGACCAACACTACATAGACTCATTAGAACATGAACAAGTTGGGTAACAATTATAATATTTATATAACACAGCATGAGAACAGTACAAAGTTTGGCATCCGATATCGCACACGGCAGAAGTATACTCGCTAACTAATAACACGATTAACTGAGCTAGCGCGTCTTAGTATCAAGTTGTCAAGCTAAGTTAGGCGACCGAACGACACTGGACGTATAGAGACGATTTGTATCTGAAGGGAAAATATTACAGCATTCCACTTTGTAACATGCTGATGATGTAACAGTCAAACTAACACTTGGGCGTTCAACGTGTAACACGTTACACTACGGGCAAGCCCTGAGCGAGGGAACATACAAGCAACGTAACGCTACATGCGGTGACGTCATAGAAAACTTTATTGCCATGCGATACACCGATATCCACTACTCTACTTATCTATATGAGCCGGCGAGACTCGCTCCTGCGCACACTACGCCGCTCGACACTAAAACCTTCACATCAACTGTAACCCTCGGCGCCTACATACAAGCACCCCACCCCGCAACACTACACAAGTGCTAACAATTTTCTTTTTGATTCGTCCTATTCCATACAATCTCTAGTCCAGCAAGAATATAGAACGATTTATATATATACATAACTCGATCGCAGAGCGAGTCCCTCGGCCCGCACTTATATAATACCAGCGATATACAAGGGAGCCTTATTCATTAGTTTACACATAATAGTTATCGCTTTATTTTACTTTGTTTAATTTTAACTAGCAACACCGACACGACACAGATTGGTCTGCTTTACTTTAGGCTGGCAACCCGCACGTAGTATTGCTATCATTGCGTCACATATACAATAAGTAGCGAACACCAACTAAAGACCGGTAGAATGAATTAAGTCCGCTAGAATGTAAACGTGTCGAGACTAACAAACGCCCACAAAACGTTAATATTCACTTAATATAGTACGAAAAAACAAATAAAAAAACATCGGCTGACGACGTAGTGCAGACTGCGAACAGAACGAACTGGCAACACAAGCGGGAGGTGCTCAGAAGAGAAACTAAACTACACATTATGTGTCAAAGAAATCTCCAGTGAGAAATAACAAAAATTATTGTCATCCAATGCTTACATTTCCAATCTTTATAATATATTATTTTTTCTTTATATTATTTACTTAATACTTTATACAGATCAACATCGCCGACTATCCTTACACGTTAGATTAGAGTTTACTTTGTATCTATAAAATATACATCTACAAGTATTGTAATAGCAACATCAAATAATCTCATGTGTTACGCAAATACTACCACAATCGTATATCTGTGTATACGTGCGTAGCGTACTGCAGCCTGGAGTAGTAGCACCTCCACGCGGGCTGCGCACGCGCCTGTCTGTAGCTCGCACGTTCGGTATTGGTCGCAAGTGGTAGAGCGAGACCGGTCGCGGCGCAGTCGTGCGGCGCTGGCTACTATCGAAGCCTGACCGTAACACGACACGAGGAGAGCCATCGAGATCCGCCGCGACACTACTGTATTACTTGTATAAAAAGAGTTTTAAGTAAATTAGTTTATAATAATGTTTTCGATTTATTTACATTATCACATCGCGTGACCGCTGCGGAGCGAGCACGCTATGTACACCGGGTCCGCGCCGGCGCTCGGGCTCCAGGGCGCCGCGACAGAGGCACACGAATAATTGAACGATTCAGCATGTGTTCATAGAAAGCGGGACACTACTGATCGAAATTGAGTATGCTCGAGAGTATCGATACTTTGTGCGTTCATTCATATCGAGTCACGCCTATAAGTCTCAAGGTAAGTTCACAAGACGCCCGCGTGCTAGCTAAGCTCTGGCGGGCAGCGCTCCGCTCTCATGCTGCGCCTGCCGAGTGCGACACTGTGCTGACTGATGCAATCGTCACGCTATTAAAAATATCAGAATAAAGCACTGTGGCATTTGTCAACGACAGCCAGGACCGCTGACGGAGTCTAGGAATCGTACCAAGTACGAGCGGACACGAGTTCATTCTCGGGGAAAATTCGTTTTTGGTACATTCTAACATAGAAATTCCTCATACAAGTTACAACGTCCCGCCTTCAGAAGCCTGCGTGTAAGACTTAACCTATCGCAGCTCACAGCTGGTACCACTTCTTATCCTTGTACTTGAGCATGAGCTGGTGCGCGGAGGAGGAGAACTCTGCGGCCTGGTTGTGCATGCGCTCCGTGTTGTCCTCCAGCCGGGACAGCTTGTCGCCGCGCTCCAGCACCAGTTGGTGCGCGCGCGCCACCTCGCCGGCCGCGGAGCCTGCGCGCGCGCCGAGCTGCTCCAGCGGCGCGGTGGAGCCGCCGGGGATGTGCTTGGCCACGGTGCGCAGTGGCTTGCCGCTGCTCTCGCCGACTGTAACCCCGCAAAACATCGATATACATGACGCATACATAACGATACCAAGTATTAGCGATGGCTCTTTTGGACTTGATTGAGCCTTCAGGTCGAAAACACCAGAGATCTAGGGAATTTCGAATACTCTTTTATTTCAGAGAAGAACTCAAGTGTCCAAATGAAAATTTCAGCACAGACTTAATGATATACTTCAGCACGGACTGCGTGATATAGCATGCTTACATAGTTCTTCCCTGTCGAGTGGCCTGGAGCCGCCGCCGAACAGTCCTCGGAAAAAGCTCTCCTTGGGAGGCTCCGGCATGTCGCGCGGCAGAAACAGCTCGCCGATCATCTCGTTCAGCTGCTGACTGTAACACGCGCCACACACTGTTAGCAACAGCACACGAACAGTGCACATGTCGATGCTCCCTTCGCACATACTAACCAGAACTCCGCGTCGATGGTGAACTTCTGCACTTCCGTGGGGGAAGCGAGGTACAGTCCGTGGCCCCTGTTGCTGAAGCAGAACGTCTTCGCTATCCTGCAATACCACACACAACAAACGTGTTACAAGGCGTCTCGACGCACGCGCTAGTGGTCACTTGTGGCGTTTATAATGTTCATAGTCCAAGAAGAAAGAGAAAGGAGACTCATAGACCAAGAACGAAGATGAGAAAGTGGGAGAAAGAATAATTGTTCTATCAATGTAAACGTCTCACCTGATGCATCCTCGCGGTCCAGTGGCGGAGTCTATTGGACAAACTTTGGTCTAACATATAAGCGTAACTAACGAGTACTATCGCGACTAATAATAACAGGATAAACATTTAAATGAAAAAAATAAACATTCAGTAGCGGACATGCTGCAAGCGAGTAACGAGGAAGAACTACATGTAACAGAGCAGAGTAGCAGCCCAGCGAGGAAGTAGGAGATCGCACAGAGTTACAACCATGTGGTGGGCGTGGACGCATGACGTCACTGTACGTGAGTGTGGTGTGGAGTGTACGCAGGTCGCCGGGCACTAGTGAAGCAGTGCAGGACGCAGGACGCAGGCAGCTCCCGGAGGGCAAATCATTTCGAGCGACGCTCCTTTTATACGGAAGGTTGGAAATGTCACCTGTGTGCATGTGTCAGCAGTAGAGGGAAGTAGGCACATTTAATTTTGAATTCATTTAATTTTGAATTCTTTCTTATGCTTTTTCGAATTAAGATATTTTAAAAGCGTAATTCTATAACGGACAATCTCGTATAAGTTTCCGGTATTCCAATTTTGTTTGCAGACATGTAAACGCCAACTTTGACACGTGGTTGTGTAGGGAGCGTATGATTTGCCCGTGACCGAGTAGAAACGTCAATAAAACAACAGGCGAGGGGCAGGGCGGGGCGGGGGCAGTCTATGGGCGCGGGGCGCGGGGAGGTGAGGGGTACGAAGCAACTGTCAACGTTACATGAACATGTCTAGGTACGCAACAGAGGCCGGAGTGAGCGACTCCACATGACAAGTGACGGTACGTGGCTAAGCCATGTCATCTGCATGGACGGCGACTTACTGGTCGGTGTCCTCGTTAACAATGAGCTGCTGGCCCCATATGGACAGCATTGGGTCTACGATACCCCTCTGTTTGGACTGTGTCTGGAAGCTACCAGGAACACAGACACCAGTCAGCGGTGACTCGCTCTGGCGCGCGCCCGGCTTTGTGCTGCGGCGCTCCCGGTTTGTACGTCATCACGGTAGCGTTGTCGGCGGCGAGAGCAAGAGGGACTCGTGACGACGCCGACAGTAGGCGTCGAGAGCAAGAGGGACTCGTGACGACGCCGACAGTAGGCGTCGAGAGCAAGAGGATCACGTGACGACGCCGACAAACCGAGAGCGCCGCCAGACGAGTGACACAAAGGCGAGGCACGCGCCGATTAGTTAATCCATCATTGTTCTAAGGGTGAAAAGTTAGATGTAAGAGATGCAGGGCGGTACACACTATCGTAACATGGTCGGAGGGCTGGCGCGGGGTGGCGGTTGCATTCCGTGTCGTTCGGGTGTTCGGGCCGTTCAGTGTCGGGTAAACAAGTGTGTATTTACATCCATATACATTTGCAGCACCAACATAAATAGTTGCGTAGTTAGAAAGTGATACGGTGTCCTCTCATAAAGATAAGGTCGGTATAACGGCGCTTGTATACAACGTGTGTCGTGTTAGGGACGATGTTCGATCGTTAACTGTTAAACTGAAAAATAGAAAGAGTGCCAAATATCGTAAGCACAGGTGGTGCTCGACAGTTTGCAACATTTTGTCTACGTCGAGGTGAGCAACAGCGCGACTTTGTGCGCTAGTACTGAATGCTCCACACGCTCGAGAGGTGCCGCCGTGCTCGCTTGGCGCAGCAGCGCCCGCGCGGCCTGCGCGCGCGCCGCGTCTTGCACCAACCGAGGCTACGTTCTAACATCGATCGTTACTGTACAGGAAGTCTGTCTTGAGGCTCCCAAATGATAAAATAGCGAATGATCGGTACAACTACAATCTCTGATGAACAAATAATGAATGCGAAAACCGTAAAAATGACAAATCTCCGGTAGCCCAAAATAGCATTCAACATGATAGAACTGCGAAGCTAATGATAAAAGGTACTATATTATAAAACAAGCCGTTTATCATTTAGTGCCTTCGTTTGGTGCAGAGAAATCGTCTAATAGTGATCTGTGTGCCGCCGGGCTGTGTCCGGCGAGCGCGACGCGATGGCGCACGCGCCCGCAGCGACAGCCTCGGTTCGGCAGTGTCGCTGCGGGCGCGTGCGCGGGCGTACGGACGCGGCCTCACCCGAGCTCCGTCAGCGGCAGGAAGTCCACGTCCACCAGCGGCCGCAGCGACGGCAAGCTGTACGCTACCAGGTGCCCCGTCGACAGGTAGTTCACCAGACACACACTGTCTGGAAATTACACAGTTCAAATTATTGTTTGATAGTAGTCCAATCAACGAGGATATTGTTGTATGGAGACATCCGAAAAATTCCCCCGCCTATGAAATTTGGCATGCGATGAAGTTAGATGATACAGATCTACAATAATCCAAAAAATTTTGTTACGAGAAGTTGGCCATTTTCACCTAAACATGAAAATCGCTTATAACTCTCTGTGAATATTTCCTCAGACTGAAATACTTTCTGTATACGTACGTACCTACTAATTAGAATAAGTATGTAAAGAAATCCAACATTTTTTAGATTTCAGAGACACCCCAAAATTAACTCCTTAAATACATAGCTTTGTATAGTTCTCCATAAGATTTTCCTTACTAAATATATATTTTTTTTGATTTTTGCTTAACTACGTAATGTGAAAAATAGCTCCGTCCATTTTTATACCTTTATTAGTCATATGATTTTATGACTAATAAAGGGAGAGCAAGGCCAAAAAAAAGATAGATGGAATGTGTGAGGAATGATATGAAAGAGAAGGGAGTAAATGATAGCGTGACTTTTGGCAGGGGTAAATAGAAATAGAAAACGTGTTGCGCCGACCCCACGTGATATGGAAAGAGAAAACGTGTTGCGCCGACCCGAAGTAACATGGAAAGAGAAAACGTGTTGCACCGACCCCACGTGATATGGAAAGAGAAAACGTGTTGCGCCGACCCCAAGTAACATGGAAAGAGAAAACGTGTTGCGCCGACCCCACGTGATATGGAAAGAGAAAACATGTTGCGCCGACCCCACGTGACACGGAAAGAGAAAACGTATTGCGCCGACCCCAAGTAACATGGAAAGAGAAAACGTGTTGCGCCGACCCCAAGTAACATGGAAAGAGAAAACGTGTTGCGCCGACCCCAAGTAACATGGAAAGAGAAAACGTGTTGCGCCGACCCCAAGTAACATGGAAAGAGAAAACGTGTTGCGCCGACCCCAAGAAACATGGAAAGAGAAAACGTGTTGCGCCGACCCCAAGTAACATGGAAAGAGAAAACGTGTTGCGCCGACTCCAAGTAACATGGAAAGAGAAAACGTGTTGCGCCGATCCCAAGTAACATGGAAAGAGAAAACGTGTTGCGCCGACCCCAAGTAACATGGAAAGAGAAAACGTGTTGCGCCGACCCCAAGTAACATGGAAAGAGAAAACGTGTTGCGCCGACCCCAAGTAACATGGAAAGAGAAAACGTGTTGCGCCGACCCCACGTGATATGGAAAGAGAAAACATGTTGCGCCGACCCCACGTGACACGGAAAGAGAAAACGTGTT
Source organism: Fissipunctia ypsillon (assembly GCA_947568875.1). NCBI lineage: Eukaryota > Metazoa > Arthropoda > Insecta > Lepidoptera > Noctuidae > Fissipunctia > Fissipunctia ypsillon. The sequence continues at coordinate 876,902 of OX387643.1, forward strand.
GCGCCGACCCCAAGTAACATGGAAAGAGAAAACGTGTTGCGCCGACCCCAAGTAACATGGAAAGAGAAAACGTGTTGCGCCGATCCCAAGTAACATGGAAAGAGAAAACGTGTTGCGCCGACCCCAAGTAACATGGAAAGAGAAAACGTGTTGCGCCGACCCCAAGTAACATGGAAAGAGAAAACGTGTTGCGCCGACCCCAAGTAACATGGAAAGAGAAAACGTGTTGCGCCGACCCCAAGTAACATGGAAAGAGAAAACGTGATGCGCCGAACCCAAGTAACATGGAAAGAGAAAACGTGTTGCGCCGACCCCACGTGACACGGAAAGAGAAAACGTGTTGCACCGACCCTAAGTAACATGGAAAGAGAAAACGTGTTGCGCCGACCCTGAGTAACATGGAAAGAGAAAACGTGTTGCGCCGACCCCACGTGACACGGAAAGAGAAAACGTGTTGCGCCGACTCCACGTGACACGGAAAGAGAAAACGTGTTGCGCCGACCCCAAGTAACATGGAAAGAGAAAACGTGTTGCGCCGATCCCAAGTAACATGGAACGAGAAAACGTGTTGCGCCGACCCCACGTGACACGGAAAGAGAAAACGTGTTGCGCCGACCCCACGTGACACGGAAAGAGAAAACGTGTTGCGCCGACCCCACGTGATATGGAACGAGAAAACATGTTGCGCCGACCCCACGTGACACGGAAAGAGAAAACGTATTGCGCCGACCCCAAGTAACATGGAAAGAGAAAACGTGTTGCGCCGACCCCAAGTAACATGGAAAGAGAAAACGTGTTGCGCCGACCCCAAGTAACATGGAACGAGAAAACGTGTTGCGCCGACCCCAAGTAACATGGAACGAGAAAACGTGTTGCGCCGACCCCAAGTAACATGGAAAGAGAAAACGTCTTGCGCCGACCCCAAGTAACATGGAACGAGAAAACGTGTTGCGCCGACCCCAAATAACATGGAAAGAGAAAACGTCTTGCGCCGACCCCAAGTAACATGGAAAGAGAAAACGTCTTGCGCCGACCCGAAGTAACATGGAACGAGAAAACGTGTTGCGCCGATCCCAAGTAACATGGAGAGAGAAAACGTCTTGCGCAGCCCCAAGTAACATGGAAAGAGAAAACGTGTTGCGCCGATCCCAAGTAACATGGAAAGAGAAAACGTGTTGCGCTGACCCCAAGTAACATGGAAAGAGAAAACGTGTTGCGCCGACCCCAAGTAACATGGAAAGAGAAAACGTGTTGCGCCGACCCCACGTGACACGGAAAGAGAAAACGTGTTGCACCGACTCTAAGTAACATGGAAAGAGAAAACGTGTTGCGCCGACCCCACGTGACACGGAAAGAGAAAACGTGTTGCGCCGACCCTGAGTAACATGGAAAGAGAAAACGTGTTGCGCCGACCCCAAGTAACATGGAAAGAGAAAACGTGTTGCGCCGACCCCAAGTAACATGGAAAGAGAAAACGTGATGCGCCGAACCCACGTGACACGGAAAGAGAAAACGTGTTGCGCCGACCCTAAGTAACATGGAAAGAGAAAACGTGTTGCGCCGACCCCACGTGACACGGAAAGAGAAAACGTGTTGCGCCGACCCCACGTGACACGGAACGAGAAAACGTGTTGCGCCGACCCAAAGTAACATGGAAAGAGAAAACGTGTTGCGCCGACCCCAAGTAACATGGAAAGAGAGAACGTGTTGCGCCGACCCGAAGTAACATGGAAAGAGAAAACGTGTTGCGCCGACCCCACGTGATATGGAAAGAGAAAACGTGTTGCGCCGACCCCAAGTAACATGGAAAGGGAAAACGTGTTGCGCCGACCCCACGTGATATGGAACGAGAAAACATGTTGCGCCGACCCCACGTGACACGGAAAGAGAAAACGTATTGCGCCGACCCCAAGTAACATGGAAAGAGAAAACGTGTTGCGCCGACCCCAAGTAACATGGAAAGAGAAAACGTGTTGCGCCGACCCCAAGTAACATGGAACGAGAAAACGTGTTGCGCCGACTCCACGTGACACGGAACGAGAAAACGTGTTGCGCCGACCCCACGTAACATGGGACGAGGGCAGGAAGATGACGATGATGATTAGTCATATGATTTTATATTAAAACAGATTTATCAATTATCCAACAAATTTTCGAACGTTCATATACTTTTTAGGATATGTTCGCTGGTTTATGTTAGAGCGTAAGGGTTGACCTTCACTTCACCGCTCGGAGCTGCTTTGCCACGCACTTTTAGAGTAGTGTAGGCGAGTTTGCTAGCCACCGTGATAACAAATAACTTTTTAACTTATTATGCACAACGTACAACGGCGCGGCGTTTAGAAATTCGCTTTATATTTAAAAGGAATATTTGTTATATGCATTTAAAAGAAACGTTGGATACTTCCTTAAGGACTTTGGACAATATGCGAACGAAAGGTCCATAAGTATTCATCATCTACCTAGCCTTTTCCCACCTATATTGTGGTCGGCTTCCAGTCAAACCGGATGCAGCTGAATACCAGTATTTTACATGGAGCGACTGCCTATCTGACCTCCACAACCCAGTTACTGGGTAATACGATACCCTTTGGTAAGACTGGTTGTCAGACTTTCGGGCCTCTGACGAGTCATAAGCATAAAGGTCCATATGTATTATAATGTTTAATTATGTAGTAGAAAACACTAAATATCAAAATACCTCTTGGTAAAATCTCTCAAACGTGTGAAATTAAAGGGCTTTGAAAGTCCATGGTATACCTACTGCACAGAACACTAATACTTGACCTACTGTCTGCCATTTTGATTTTTTTTCAAAATGGGGGCCATGCATGAAACATATATAAATCGATAGCTGACATCAATGCAAACAGAAAACATAATAAGACCATACCCTGTAGTGTCATATTACGAAGATATTATACGTACAAAGTAGATCACGTGACATCCATATTTTTTGAACTTGCTTATATCTTGTTGCATAGAAGAATGAAATAATCACTCTGAATGTTTAAAGTCATCTTTTTAGTAATGATATTAAGCTAAAAATTAATAAAATTACTGTGGTAGGCATTCTTCTGTTAAGGCTAATTATAAACTTGCTAACATTCCTTTACAAATGAATTCTTTAAAAAACCTGGTGTCACTGCCTGACTGACAGCCGTTGGGGCAGAAAAGTTCTCGAGTGGCGACCGCGTACCGGGAGACGCAGCGGGAGTTGCAGGCCTCCCACAAGGTGGACCGAGGATCTGGTGAAGGTCAAAACCAGCTGGATCAGGATAGCGCAGGACCGGTTGTCGTGGAGATCTTTGAGGAAGGCCTTTGTCCAGCAGCTTTATGATAATGATGACTGCTTTACAGAACCCGCAATCTACGCGCTAGGCTGAATAGTATAGTTAATAGATGAAAAAATATTATTTTAAACATTCAGAGTGATTATTTTAAACATCTATGCAATAAGATGTACACAAGTTCAAAAAATATGGATGTCACGTTATCTTTTTTTTTATTGCTGAATGAGCCTACTCTTGACCTCGATCACGCTTGATGAAAAGCGATGGATGAGGTCTATGATGGAACGAGCGTGCCCAGAAGATGCCTGTTCACGCTTACTTTGAAGGCAGACGGGTTATACATATGAGATCAACTTTGAACGTAATATTCTCGTAAACGCGACGGTTTACGGGGTTTGGTCCTATGATGTCTTCTGTTTGAATTGATGTCAGCTATCGATTTATATAGGTTTCATGCGTGGCCTCCATTTTGAAAAACAATCAAAATCGCGGACAGTAGGTATACCAGGCTCCATATAAAAATCTTCAATCCCATTTATCAGTGGATGAATTTTTTAACCTCACCTGGAGAGAAATACTGGAGATAGCAAATTTTCAAAGGAAACATTCCCGTATTTTTTAAAAGAAACAAAATTGCATTCAAAAATTTTCGAAAATTCGCTTGCCACACTCGGGAATCGATCCGGCTAAAATCCGAAAAAATAACAGCCTGACATCAATCGATAAGGTCAATCATATGGATCAAATCTCTCTAACATGATAAATTAAATGAAAGGAAATCCAAAAAAAAAATATCCATGAAATCTAATAATAAGTACCATTTCAATACCTGGATTGGTACAAACGGCACAATCAGATGGCCTGCGAGATCACCAGACCTCACCACTTTAGATTTTTTTCATGGGGATATGTTAAAAATCAAATTTACCAAAAATCCTATGCAACTGTAAAGGAGTTAAGAACTGAGGTTCACGCTACGATTTTCAATATTCATCACAACTCGCTATGAAAAGTTACTAGAAATGAATTCCTTAAAAGAATAAAGGAGAATGGGCACCGAACTATGGCTTTCTGCCCTGAACCTCAAAAACCATAACATATATACCAATGGAAAGAGCTTTTCACCTTTGCTACTGCTACTAACACGACTTTTGCCAATTGTTAGTCAATTCGGCAACAATGACATACATAGGTGACAACTTGAGTATCGAAGTTTAGGAATGTTCTTGGCGCCCAACAGACATAAGTGATATATCAATGGATAGTGCTTTTTAAGAGAAACATTTGTTACTAAAACAACTTTGGATGGGATCCAACAAGACTTGGGGATCAGGAAAAATAAATGTCAAGTAAATGAGCAGCTTCGTGAACGGGCGCCGTCAGTAGGGACTGGTCATCTCTTAGCTGCCACGGCTTATTTTAATTTTTGAATCGTTTTTGACTATCTTTTTGTTGCGGACGCTTTTAACGTGCACGTCTTTCCACATTGTTCTCACATACTTAATTTCAATATGAATGATATAACCAATATTTTGATTTAAAAGAGTGTCCGTGGAGTTTCTTGCCCGTTCTTCTCCATAGAGCTCACGCTTTGGAATAGGCAACTAGCTTCAACTTTCTGACTAACTGACCGACTCTTTGACAATTCAAAAGTGCCTGTAATTGGTTTATTTGAAATAAATACTTTGAGTTTGTTTGAGTTTGCTTCCATTGTGTTGTCGGGACAATCTAGTACTGATGTGGCGACATATCAAAACATCGAGATATCTGTGCTATATTTAAATTAAATGGTATTATAGACATAAACCTTCGGAAACAAGTTTTCTAAATAATTGTGAAGAACAAGATACTAAGAGTAGTTTAGAAGAACTAAGCGACACACACAGATACGTGAAAAAATATTTTGTTTCATACTTGTAAATAGAAGAGAACACAAATTGTTCTCTGAAATGGCTGAAGAGGTATTTTTACATCTGTAGCCGAAATGCAGTTGTACACACGGCTATATATCAAGCTATACATTTCCAGTATAAGCTGCTCTGGCATTTCCGTACAATGGAGGTCAGCATTTACTGGAAATGTATAGCTTGACATGTAGCCGTGTGTACTGTCATGTCTGCCTCCCTGTAGGGAATTCAGGCGTAATGTTTTTTGTGTTAATATAATGATGATGATGTTTACAAGTTACTGTTTATTAATTAGTTAACTTATGACGAGGATTAAGTGTTGATGTTAATGTCACATTTAGGACGATTTAACGCCGAACAAACTAATAATTCAGGCAAGTTGCAGTAGTAACAAACGTTCTTCTAGACGACATCTTTTCAATGGAATATATCTTAACGGTATTGGGAGTTTCGACAGGTTTAACATTGTGTCCGACCGACTCTTAGGAACATTGTTCCTAAAACGGCATACGATATACACGTAGGCGATGTTTTAAAGTGGACGGTGATAGGCTTAAAAGATGATGTTTGCAAGGCACAGAAATAGTGGATGTTAATTAATTAACGAAATACCTGAATATCAATAATGCTTAATTATTCAGAACTCTGCAGCTCCTCACTGACTAAAATCGAGAGAAGTTGTCGTACCACGAAATATTCAGAGATCTTTCCATTGGCATATATCTTAACGCTATTGCGGGATGCAGCAGGGTTAACGTTCTGACCGGCCGACCGACTCTTAAAAAACATTGTTCCTAAAACGGCATCTAGAAGGCCAATGTTCTAAAATATCCGTTATAGGCTTGAAAGATGATGTTTGCAAGGCAAAGAATTAATTAAAGTTAATTAATTGGCGAAATACCAGAATTTCAATAGTACATAATTATTTACATTTAGAGCTCTGTAGCTCCTTACGTACTAACAATCAAGAGAAGTCTTCAAAATAAGAAATATTCTCCTCGATGAGATCTTTCCATTGGTTTATGTCTTAACGCTATTGTGCTTCAGGGCAGAATCACCTAATCTCCTTTGTGTATCCAACAAAATGGAGCTCATTTCGAGCAACTAATTAGTTAGTTTACGCGTTTTTCTCGTTCAATTAAAATAAGATTTTATGGTTTTCCCTTCATTTAATTTATCATGTTTGTTAGAGAGATTTGAGCCTTATGATTAACCCTATCGACTGATGCCATAAAGGTGTTATTTTTTCAGATTTTATCCGGTTTCGATTCTCGAGTGTGGCAAGCGAATTTTCGAAAATCTTTGAATGCAAATTTGTTTTTTTTTTTAATAAAGATGTTTCCTTTGAGTAAAATTTGCTATCTCCAGTATTTAGAGTACTTTCCCTCCAGTTGAGATTAAAAAATTCTATCCTGTATACAGTGTGAGTCTTTATAATGTGCACATATCGAAATGAGGGAATCTATGCTTAATTTTATCGACGGAAAAAATGTAAAAAAAAATCTAAATATTTATTAATATTTTTTATGGATTTTTAAAAAAAATTGTTTGCTTTTGTGACCCCAGTGTATACAAAACTGTGTAACTTTTAAACTAAACGATTTATCACGATGAAACAAACTCTATAATGTTTGGAAGTAATTAGGTGTCGTCATAAAATAAAAATTATGGAAAAAAAATAGCCACATTTAAAAATAAACATTTTTGTTTGGCAAAAATCTGATTTTTTTTCATTAATTTTTACAAAAATTGTAAAATTTCTCAATAACATGCCCCCATCACCTTCTTTTTTTATAACTTTAAGTTATTCTTCATTGTATTAGGAACCTAACGGTAAAAATTGCATGTTTTTAACTCAACCCCAACATTTTTTATCAAATGTCAAAGAAAGGCCCAACGCATAGCTACGCACATTGTTTAGCAGGTAGATAAAACTTTTTTTTGTTAACTTTGTTGTGAATGCGCGCGGGTCGTTTCAAAGATGGCACTCCGAACGCGGAATCGTATTGTTCTCATAAGGGTGGTTTGTTTGGGATGATAATTAATGCAAAAGAGTTCAATTGAAACCCATTTATTATTAAATACAAAATTTAATGCATCAGGTTCTCAAAATGTCCACCTCGTTGTTGTAAACACAAAGCCGCGCGAATTAGAATTTGGTGTGTCGCTCTCCTTATCATTTCGGGATCATTGCGAATATCATTCGCACAGTTTATTATGCGGTCACGCAAATCGGCCTCACTGTTGATGGGGGTACTGTAGACGCGTTGCTTCATGGTCCCCCATAGGAAATAATCAAGGGGCGTCAAATCGGGTGAACGCGCAGGCCACCCTACAGGTCCTTGCCGGCCGATCCATTTGTCATGATAATTTTCGTTTAAAAATCTTCTTACATTTGTAGCGTAATGGGCAGGACATCCGTCCATCTGAAGAAACATCCTTTGACGCACAGCCAGTGGGACATCTTCCAATAACTGAGGCATATCATCTCTCAATAGACTTAAAAATCTTTCACCAGTCAACGTTCTCGGCAATATGACTGGTCCAATCAACATGTTATCGATAAGACCAGCCCAAACATTTATCGAAAATCTTACTTGGAAAGTAGATGACCGTTTCAGTTTCGGGTTTTCACCTGCGCGGCACCATCTGTGTAAATTTCGACAGTTAGTAATACCGTCTCTAGTGAATGTCGCTTCGTCCATCCATAGTATTTTTCTTGGAAAGTTTGGGTTTGCTCTGGTTTTTCTATGAATCCATGTGGACATCACACACCTTGGACGCCAGTCTACGTCTTCATGTAGATGTTGCACCCTTTGATAGTGATAAGGACGCAATCCTTCTTTCTTTAAAATACGCCACACTGATTTTTGGGATATTCCGTGACGAAGAGCCAGTCGTCTAGTACTTATGGATGGATCAGCAAACAAATCACTTAATACTGCTTGTTCAGTAGCCGCATCAATAATTACTTGAGGTGGCTCGCGACGATCTCTACTTGATCCAAGTCCAGTGATCGACAACCTTCTGTGAATTTCCTGGAAGTTTCGGGCAGATGGCACTGGTTGCCTGTTAGGATACGCAGCTATGTAAGCCACGCGCGCAGCTCTGGCACTTCCTTGTCCCACTCCATAATAAAAATGTATGTCGGCGATGTGTGCCGGGGAAAATTCACTTAAACGCGGCATCATGTAGCAGCGAACGAAAGTTATGAAAGTCCAGCGAACGAAAGTACCGAAACACATGTAGCAGCGGCGAATAATTCGGAGCGACTGCCAGTCTGACATCTGTCATAATTCAAGTTCCTTTGGCTGGCCCTACCTCCCCGACCTGCGCACATTCAAAAGAAAGTTTATCTACCTGCTAAACAATAGCTATGCGTTGGGCCTTTCTTTGACAGTTGATAAAAAATGTTGGGGTTGAGTTAAAAACATGCAATTTTTACCGTTAGGTTCCTAATACAATGAAGAATAACTTAAAGTTATAAAAAAAGAAGGTGATGGGGGCATGTTATTGAGAAATTTTACAATTTTTGTAAAAATTAATGAAAAAAAATCAGATTTTTGCCAAACAAAAATGTTTATTTTTAAATGTGGCTATTTTTTTCCATAATTTTTATTTTATGACGACACCTAATTACTTCCAAACATTATAGAGTTTGTTTCATCGTGATAAATCGTTTAGTTTAAAAGTTACACAGTTTTGTATACACTGGGGTCACAAAAGCAAACAATTTTTTTTAAAAATCCATAAAAAATATAAATAAATATTTAGATTTTTTTTAACATTTTTTCCGTCGATAAAATTAAGCATAGATTCCCTCATTTCGATATGTGCACATTATAAAGACTCACACTGTATTGTTCGGATTCGGACACCTTTGAACGAAACTTTTTTTTTTCTTAACTTGGTATCTCCTCAGTAGGTCTCTTTCGAAACATTATTAATTTATTATACTTTCTTTTTTCGCATATTGTACAAAGTCCTTAAGGAAGTCTCAAACGTTTATTATATATATTAAATATTCCTTTAAATATAAAGCGAGTTTCTAAACGCCGTTGTACCTACATTGTGCATACTAAGATAAAGAAAAAAATAGTAATTACGTTGCGTTGGCCAGCAAACTCGCCTACACTACTCCAAAAGTGCGTGGCAAAGCAGCTCCGAGCGGCTTAGTGAAGGTCAACGTGGTGGACGCAGTGCCTATGCAACGAGTCACACAAGTACGTTATTTAGGGGTTTCTGTTACTCTTAAATTGTCGTTTCGCGATCATATAACTAAGCTCTGCAAAAGGGCATTCAGAAACTTGGAATTCGTACTGAGACAGACACGAGACTTCACCAATATTGCAACAGTCAGGGTCCTGTATGACGCACTAGTCAGGAGTCATCTAGAACATAGTGCTGTCATATGGACTCCACATGAGGCCAAATACTCTGTAATGTTGGAGCGCGTTCAGAAAAAGTTTACGCGCCACTTGTACGCTTTATGGGGTATATCCGTTTTACCCGTTGATGCACCCCAGTCTATTCGTACTGGATATGGTCGGATACAATGAATAAAATTGAGGGTGCGACGGGAGTTTACACTTGTCGCGTATCTGGTCAAATTACTTCGTGGCATCAAGTATAATCCATGAGTGCTGCAGCGCTTGAGTTTTTGCGTACCAGACCGCTATGTGTGGAGGCGGCGCCCGCTACTGCAGGCCGTGGACCAGCCTAGCGTGAGCCAGGACCAACCTACTCGCCGAAACACCTGTGACCCGGGGAGTTCGTATCATCAACGAACTTCATGACAAAATTGATGTGTTCACGTGTCATTTGAGTGAATTCACAAGGACACTGTTATGTATTTATGTTAAACATTAATATAGATTAATGTACCTAAGTAGAATGTTATTGTGTTGTATTGTGTTATAGTTCCTAACGTGTTACTTGTAACACGTTAGTACTAGCTTATTTAATAAATAAATAAGTTAGTATATACATATTTGTGAATGACCGCACTGTCGCATTGAGTCCATACACCTGTGCTGATGGTTGTAAGGGAGATTTTAATAAATAAATAGATATACCCTTACGCTCTAGCATAAATCAGCGAACATGTCCAAAAAAATATATGAACGTCCGATTTGTCCGTTTTGTAATTGATAAATCTGTTTTAATATAAAATTATATGACTAATAAAGGTATAAAAATGGACGGAGCTACTTTTGACATTACGTAGTTAAGCAAAAATCTAAAAAAATATGTGTAATAAGGAAAATCTTTTGGAGAACTATACAAAGCTATGCATTTAATGATATGAAAACATTAAAAAATAAAAATTAGCAGAACAATTTTTCTATAGAAGTTATAGTACAAAATGTTAAAAGTTAATTTTGGGGTATCTCTGAAATCGAAAAAATGTTGGATTCCTTTACATACTTATTCTAACTATGTAGTTCATACGTACGAATACAGAAAGTATTTCAGTGTGAGGAAATATTCATAGACAGTTATAAGTGATTTTCATGTTTAGGTGAAAATGGCCAATTTCTTGTAATAAAAGGACCATGCCTATATTAACATGGAAGTGAAAGTCAGCAATGCCATGCAATGCCCAAATTGCAGCTCTATGTCATACGATAACTTATTAACAGTATTTTTATGATATCTAGATTTAATGTCATATAAAGCACTGATTGAAAAGTTATTGGACGTTAAACATTAACTGCCTACTGGTACTGTTTATACATTTTATCGTTTACAGACAGCATTGCTATTAGTTTTCCACTAGGAACTTCAACTTTTCGAAACATATTTAAAAATATTCAATAGGACAGTCTCAAATAAATACGTAATCTATATTCAAAGCACTATAGAAGGCACACAATATGAATACCTACTATAATCTATATGTGGCTACTTTTTGTGAAGTTTTATCTTGCCGATCGTATCAATAATACGCAAATAAAATCGCAACACCATAATAGTAGGTATTCATTATCATCGGTAACAAGTAACAACACTATCACAACGAATGAATAAATCAGCCAAAGGACGTGATTCCAGACCGTTCCAGACCGTAATAAACTGCACTTTTAGCGCATGAATGAATTAAACATTATTTATCATAGGTACTGCAATGTAATCAAGTCTTTTTTTTCGTTTTTTTTTATCCAGTGCTTGTTAGGTTTCAAAATTAACAACTTAATTCTAGTTTTCATTTATTAGTACGTTGTAATTTACTTTATCTGGGCATTTCTGGGGCACAGATGGGCATGGTCTTTTGTTGGATTATTGTAGATCTGTAATCTGTATCACCTAACTTCATCACATGTCCAATTTCATATGCGGGGGAATTTTTCGGTTTACACAAGCCCCGTTGATCGGACTATAGCACTCGTGGATGACCGAAATAGTACCGAAGCAGTTGAGACATTTTTAAGCTTTTCACATTTGAGACATTTGCAAACAACCCTTTAAGCTAAGCAGACACTCACTAGCTCTGCCCGATATTTGTTTTGGACTGGACCGTGCCTGTACCATACCATACTGCACCAAGTATGGTATGGCCATACTGCACCATGCCTGTACCATACCATACTGCACCATGCCTGTATCATACCATACTGCACCATGCCTGTACCATACCATACTGCACCATGCCTGTACCATACCATACTGCACCATGCCTGTACCATACCATACTGGACCATGCCTGTACCATAACATACTGGACCTTCTGGTTACGGAGATATTGGTCAAAGTTCCACTTGACGTTTTTTAACGAAAATAAGTTTTAAATGTTACAACTTAACTTTGAATACTCCCACGATCCCTGTACCGTCGCATGCACCATAAGCGTTTTGCGTGCGTTTCACTGCGCAGTGCCGTCCGAAAATAAAAGTCGTTTCCCAGCAATTAGTTTTGCACAAAGTTACTTAGTTTGATGGACATATATCGATCACTAATAAAGAACTAGATACACAATCAACGGCAAAAAATGTCCTCACCGACTGAGCTACCTACTTGAACATTTGGGTACGCTTTTAATCTAGTAGCATTCGAACGCTCCGACGGTAAACATGCCTCAGTGCTCGTTTAAAAACTGTAAAAATCACTCGTCTATGACGCTAAAAAAGGACGAAGTGTCATATTTTCGGTAAGAATTAATATTATCATTATATAATTGTTATCACTATATTGTAAATACTAATATTTTGTTAAGAAATCATCGTAAAAACATTAAAAAAAAATAAGTTGTAATAAACATCAGGAGTATAAAACATCTCAATTGTAAATAGGTACTCTTACTAAACGTATTAATCAAACTATCGCATGCGCACTTAAATTGTTCAGGCTATGTGCGTTGATCCTGTTCCATTTGTTGGAGACGCTATTGTTTTTGTTTTATTTTTTATTAAAGTATGATTATTTTCTTTAACCCACTTCAAAAAAAGAAGGAGGTTATCAATTCGACACGTATGTATGTAATATCATTAGAACTGACGGACTGACTGACGATATTGACATATTATAATCTATTATGGCTTCCAGTCAAAAATATGATGTATATTCTATAGGTGTATGTATGTATGTTTGTCTACGCATTTCTCCGAAACTATTAATCGTATTGCGACCATTTTTATTGGTTATCATTTACTTCAACTACTTATTTCAACTTCAACTTTACTTGCTTTTAGGGAACAGTGTAAGTTTCATCAAAATCGGTTCAGTAGTTTTCAAGAGATGGACATAATGAGATGGACATGTAAGAGTGACGGCCTATCTTATTGATACGAGCTACGGGTGTGGTGTCAAAGGGAAAACACTAAAGTAAATTATAATCATTGCACATATTATTATTATTATTTTAGGTCTTTGACATTTCTCGGGACCCCAGGCGGTTCCCGGCCCTTTGAAAGGCGTACGAGGGGCCGAAGCTAACTCGCAGAGGCCCGTTAGAAGCTTTCAATGAAAATGAGGCAACAACTGACGATTATCCCTGTACGCCCTATGCAAGTGCACCCAAGGACAACCCCCAGTTGGTGTAGGACTATTGCAGGATATGGAAATAAAAATAATTATTGGGCTATAGGTTTGGGTGGCTAAAGTAGACTGGTTATCTAAAACTATGGAAGGACTATGGCCCCTGCCTGACCAATGTTTGATAAATACAATACACGGATAAAATGGCAGGGGGTAACTTGCACACTCAACAATGGGCCCCGGAAACGGTCGCTAGCACATAGTGTCGTAGCGACAAGGGGGCAACATGTCTTGAGGTGCTTAAGAGGAGTGGAGAGGTATTCCACGGCTATCAGGACAATCCCGGAAGTACGGTCAAGATCCCTACCAGCATCTTACTGGACTACTTACTTCCTCCGAGCACGTTTGCTCTTGCGAATCTCTACACTCAAGCCAGCCAATAAAGGCAAGAATGAGGTGGGAGGTCAGTTCTCGTCAGTGTTCACTCCAGCCGGCCAATAAAGGCAAGCCAGAGATGAGGAACATGACTTATCCCGGGAGATAGGGTACGTGGGGTCGCTACTGCCCAGCAGCTCGCCACATGCTGCCCTGCGGGTTTCTGTATCTCTCTTGGTCTGGCTCCTCACCCTAGACCTGTTCCGGCAAAGTAGACTCTACCGGCACAGACCTAGAGTTCGAAGCGCGCAAGCCCCACCACGACGTCAACGTAGAGATCGGGACCCTGGGGTCCCGGACTTTTGGAAGGCGTACGAGGGGCCGAAGCCAACTCGCAGAGGCCCCTTAGACAATTTTAAACGATGAGGAGGCAAAAACCGACGATTATCCCTGTATGCATCATGCAAATGCACCCAAGGACAACTCCCGGTTGGTGCAGGACTATTGTAGAACATGGAAACGAAACATATTGGGCTATGGGTTTGGGTGGCTTTAGTGGATTGGTTACCTAGAACTATGGAAAGACTACGTCGCCTGCCTGATCAATGTTATGTGATACATGGATAAAATGGCAGGGGTGACTTGCACACTCATTAATGGGCGCCCGAAAACGGTCGCTAGCACGTAATGTCGTAGTGACAAGGGGGCAACATGTCCTGAGGTGCTTATGAGAAGTGGAGAGGTATTCCACGACTATCAGGACAATCCCAGAGCCCGGAAGATGGTCAAGATCCCTACCAGCACTTACTGGAATACTTCCTTCCTCCGAGCACGTTTGCTCTAGCGAATCTCCTCTCAAGCCGGCCAATAAAGGCAAGAATGAGGTGGGAACTCTGTTCCTCGTCAGTGTTTACTCCGGACGGCCAATAAAGGCAAGCCAGAGGTGAGGAACAAGACTTCTCCCGGGAGAAAGGGTCCGTGGGGTCGCTACTGCCCAACAGCTCGCCACATGCTGCCCTGCGATTATTATTATTATATTCACCATAGAATAGTATAAAATATGTTTTATTACGTAGACCTATTTTTTTTTGTACATGGAGCTTAAGAAAAATTTTATTCTTTTTTATTTTTTTGTAAATTATAAATGGTAAATTTTAAAAATTTATCATTTATAATTACAGTATAAACAAAAAAATATTGGACAGTTCGACTTTAGTCATTCATTGTCCTAGTGGCGAACTTCGGTCGTAAAATTTTTATTGCTTTTATTGGCACTTTGTAATTCTGACTTTAAAATATACGTGTATTACGGTTGAATTTGTTTTGATGTATGTTGACAAGCGGTATCGGTCGTAATTATTTTTTGCTTTTAGTTTTACGAATAGAACTTTAGTCATTGCATTTAAGATTGAATTTCGATTAATGTATATTTATTTCAACTAGAATTACGTAAACACAATTGGAGACAGTTTTAAGAGAACTTTTGCATGGGTTTGTGTGAAAGGTCAGGTGCGTAGTACTCGCAACCGGCGTGCGTGTATGACCAGATGTATGAATGTAAACGAGGCAAAAGGAGTATGTAAGGATCGTAGCAGGTGGCGTTCTGTAGTTTCTGCCTACCCCCATGGGAAGAAGGCGTGAGTTTATGTATGTATGTGTATGTGTGTATCTAGTTCTTTATTAGTGATCGATGGGTACAGAACACGTCGACGAAGGCTTCTTGGTGGGTGTTTTTACACTCTGTATACACTTGCAACATGGCGCTACCTTTTTCACTCTATACACACTTGCAACATGGCGCTACCTTTTTCACTCTGTATACACTTGCAACATGGCGCTACCTTTTTCACTCTGTATACACTTGCAACATGGCGCTACCTTTTTCACTCTGTATACACTTGCAACATGGCGCTACCTTTTTCACTCTGTATACACTTGCAACATGGCGCTACCTTTTTCACTCTGTATACACTTGCAACATGGCGCTAACTTTTTCACTCTGTACACACTTGCAACATGGCGCTACCTTTTTCACTCTGTATACACTTGCAACATGGCGCTACCTTTTTCACTCTGTATACACTTGCAACATGGCGCTACCTTTTTCACTCTGTACACACTTGCAACATGGCGCTACCTTTTTCACTCTATACACACTTGCAACATGGCGCTACCTTTTTCACTCTGTATACACTTGCAACATGGCGCTACCTTTTTCACTCTGTATACACTTGCAACATGGCGCTACCTTTTTCACTCTATACACACTTGCAACATGGCGCTACCTTTTTCACTCTGTATACACTTGCAACATGGCGCTACTTTTTTCACTCTGTATACACTTGCAACATGGCGCTACTTTTTTCACTCTGTATACACTTGCAACATGGCGCTACTTTTTTCACTCTGTATACACTTGCAACATGGCGCTACTTTTTTCACTCTGTATACACTTGCAACATGGCGCTACTTTTTTCACTCTGTATACACTTGCAACATGGCGCTACTTTTTTCACTCTGTATACACTTGCAACATGGCGCTACTTTTTTCACTCTGTATACACTTGCAACATGGCGCTACTTTTTTCACTCTGTATACACTTGCGTCATGGCGCTACTTTTTTCACTCTGTATACACTTGCGTCATGGCGCTACCTTTCAAGCTAACAGTCTCAGCCTTTACAACGAAGTCGGTCTCCACGATCTGCTGCCTGTACACGCAGTTCTGGCTGGGCAGCGCCACGACGCGCGCCTGCTTCTCCGAGGCCACAACCACGAACTGCCGGTCGCCCGCGACGTCCGAGCCCGGCGTCGGACTCATGCGACTGCCGCTGCTCGACGAGCTTTGCTTCGTCGGCGTGCGCTCGCGCCGATCTCTTATCTGCTAAAAGAATATTATCGATGAGGAAGAGCTTAAGACGCCCGCCGATCTGATAATATTATCGTTGACCACCAATGTATACTTACATCTTTACTATCGTCTCTCCAACTTTCGTAAGAGTAAGGTATTAAAGCACCATTGCAGTCAAGAAATGACATCGTCAGGATTGAACCCTTTAACCTAAATAACGGACCACCTGAAACATACAAAGATATCTTTAAAACTATGAACATTGCTAAAATGAAAATAAGCTTCAGCCATTGAAAGCACTTTACAAAATATCGCTGAAGAGTTAAAAATGTAGTAGTGATTGGAAGGCAGCTACTGTCCTCATTTACGAGGCACTGAGCTTTGCTGTAAGAGAACTCAATTTTGAGTTAAGCTCGCCTTTGTACGTAGCAGCCTTGTCCATTGGACCATGTCCTGATAAGTTGTAACATTGGACCATGTCCTGATAATGTTGTAACATTGGACCGTGTCCTGATAAGTTGTAACATTGGATTATGTCCTGATAAGTTGTAACATTGTTTTTATAAGTTATGTGTACAATAAAGAATAGGAATAAGATCTAAGACCAAATCTGTGAACGCGTGCTGGCTGTGGTAACACGCATGCGTACCGCTGGTGGCGACCACAACGGGCTGCGTGTGCCGGTGCTCCGCCTCCGGCAGGCTGATCGTCATGGTAAGCACCGAGCCTAGCGTGGTGCCGATCCATAGCGTCGGCATCAGCGCCGTTGGGTCTGCCAAAATCAAAACATATAAAATGACGTCCGATCCTCACGTTCACGATAAAATTTAAAAACAATCACATATTCAGGTCTAGGCACAAGAAAGAAGAACAGAGTGGAGCCACATTTATAAACCAAATGTCGACCCTCAGGTCGCACAAAGTGTTATTGGGTTTTTCGTTAGAAAGTCTGGATTTGTGCCCAGTTGATGGCAATACGCTTTCCTTCTACTATATGGGACTAAAGCACAACTGATCAAATGTGGGTTGTACTAAGGAAAACGAGCTCAGAGCACACGCTCGTAACCTGCAGTCGTCAGAAACAAAAACAGTCGCTGTAGCCGCCAGCGGCGTGGGTGTACTAAGGAAAACGAGCTCAGAGCACACGCTCGTAACCTGCAGTCGTCAGAAACAAAAACAGTCGCTGTAGCCGCCAGCGGCGTGGGTGTACTAAGGAAAACGAGCTCAGAGCACACGCTCGTAACCTGCAGTCGTCAGAAACAAAAACAGTCGCTATAGCCGCCAGCGGCGTGGGTGTACCTAGGTATTACATTACTAGGAACAAATGTATAAACTCACCAGATTTTTTGGTGTAGCTGTCAGCAAAGGCGAGGCACTGGATGCCCTCCTGCGAGATGTTCTCGAGGCTGGACATGGAGCTGGAGCGCGAGCGCGAGAACGAGCTGTCCAGCTTGTCTGACCGGCCGGTTGGCAACATACACACACTCGGTTACTGCCACCGCCGGCGCCCGCGCATGCGCCGCGCCGGCGGTGGTGAGGACACAACCACTACGAGGCTAGAGTACTAGGCTAACTAATGTGGGTTGGAGTGGTAAGACAAGCTCTCAGCACAATGCAAGCTCGTTTATAACGACGTAACTCAAGAAAATACTGCTTTTTATCGACTTTCCCATTTCTTTGTTTTTATACCATCGTGTAGTTTGTTTAAATTTTTCACAATGTTTGAGTTTTAGATAAGCACAGTTTAGGGCAGTATGACGACCCATAGCACATCTGCTTGCACGTGTGCTCTGCTCAGCTTGTCTCACTTTTCTCTAAAGGATCAGAAGATTCAAAAGAAGAATATTGAGCACGTCGTGTCCCTCACCACCAGCACAAGGTGCACTGTGCACTAGTCTACAGCAGGTCAGGTGGCAGACTAAAGCGAGCTCAGCTCACGGACTCAGTGCTATTGGTGCGGTTGTGAAATTAGCTGAAATCATCAGTCAAGTGCCATACACCAGTGCATTAGATATACAAGTTAAAGGAAGGAATAATAATCATGCATCAGAAGAATCGTGAAGCGATGCATGCCCGTCCAATCTCAGCTTATTTGCACAACGTCTTGTTACTGTCGAATTATGTTAGATATTGTAGTTAGCCGCTCGATAGTTAGTGTGTTGACCCGGGACATGAAATGGTTAGTACAAGCCAGGATACGGCGCAAGTGAGGCAGCGGTCAAAACACTGATCACCCCATTAGATATCAGTAATCGTCGAGTTAACTTAACGAGCACATCGATAAACAGCTCTAACGATGAACATAGCAAATGAGAAGCGAGCCGAACGCTACGGAACAGAAGATGTACACAAAGAGCAACACAAAGGTGCGATGGTGATGGAATGAGTATGAGACCAGGTGGCAGGCATTCGTCCTGCGTGCAGCCGCTCGGGCAGACACGCAGCGCGCAGCTAGCTCGCTACGTGCGCGGGCGCGGCGTGCGCATGCAGCTACTGCACTGCTAGTAAGATAATACCGTAAGCATACATAGACATAACGACAGCCGAATATAGAGGCAGCCAAAAACGAGCCATATAAACTTTTTGCTTTGTGGTCGGGCTAGAAAAAGAAATAACATTCATGTAGGTACTCAACAGCGTTACAAGTAGGTAAAGTACAGTAAGTCAGAGGCGCGTCCGGGGCTCGGTCCGCGCGCGAACCGAGCGGCGCTCTGCCAGACCGCTGCAGGCGAAGGCAAATAAAGACATAACGTGATCGCTGTGAGAATAAAGTATCGACCATCGGAACTTAATAAAGTATCGACCATCGGAACTAAATAAAGTATCGACCATCGGAACTAAATAAAGTATCGACCATCGGAACTAAATACAGGAAAGAACAGAAATGATAACAGATCGTGTGTCGCGTACAATATGGAAAGCCTCGCTTGTTTATGCACATATAACATATATAATATAGGTCTCGTTCATCGTAACAATAACAGTGATAGGTTATAAAATAGTTTTGAGTAGTAAGTCACCTTTCAGTTGTACAACTATGAGTCATGCCAGTCGCAAGAGGGTCGGTACAAGAGTGCGCGACAGTGTGTGCGGGGCATTCAGGACAGTCACAGCCACGTCGCACTAGAAGACACTACGTGCGCCGACGCACACAAGCGGAAATAAACGAACACCATACCAAATAACTTAAGAACAAAACGAAACGATGCAAATGTTGTATTGGATACCATTGGGTTGCATAATGTGTAAGTACTCCATAGATGCGAGAGTCTGCGGAACAGTTGGTTCTGTACCGACAAACAAAACCACAATATATTACAAGCACGATCACAGGGGCGGCGCGTGCAGCGCTCGCGTGCAGTGCGCGTGGCACGTGGCAGCACGCGAGCGCTGCACGCGCGGCACGGTACATCTGTATAGCGAGAGGGCGGCTCAAGCCGACATGGACATACATGGAACACCATCAAACATGTGGAACTCATTCTAGCTCGGACTCGGAATGACAACGAAGGATAAAACTACTCGGATATAACAACTAGAGAAACCAAATTATAACTTAAAATAGGTGAGGAATATTCCAATGGTTACCTATTAAATGATTCCGATCTGAAATTGGAAATTTTTTAAATAAATAAATATGGAAGTAACTCAACAGTTCAACACATGCTCATTGAGAAATAATAAGGGGCCGAACAAAATGTCAAGATTGCGATCTCTACGGGACTGTGGCTGGGTGTTCAGCGACTATGTCCAGTCAACATTGCCTATTCAAAGTATTATGGGTAAATTAGAACCATGCAGGGTGACTTGTGCAAATATTGTCACCGTCAGGATGACTGGACCAAACGAGATATGTACATGAGACCATGTGCACTGTTTAATACCTATTTGCTACTATTTACTACCTATAATGAAATATTTGCTACCTTTGCGTTAAGAAATTTAACAAAGAAATAAAGTGGTCAGCCATCTGAGGTCAGGTTGGCTGACCACTTCCAAGTTCTCATAGTTTTAGCGTTGTATTAACCGCGTTGTAAATGTGAATATTTACTATCTGTTTGCTACCTTAACATTATATTTTTTTACACAACTTTAAGAAGCTCCTCTAAAAAGTTATTAATAAAAGCCACTAAAACGCCTGAACATAAATTATTTACGTCTTTTCTTTTCAGAATAATTACTAAAAATGTTTTTGCAGGCACTTAGTAGCTTATGAACAACTTGTTTCTGGATATCCATAATAAAGTTTTATCCATTTATAAAATTTTATAATTATTTACATATCGCATTTACTCTTAGGAATATAAGTATGTATGTACTTGGGGATTTACTAAATTGATCTTGATCAAATTATGATACAATATTAGATAACCATTCATTGAGATCTTAGATTAGAATAAAAAATTATATTATATAAAATATTTTTATTAAAAAGTTAAGAATTAACGTTAATTTAGAAAGTGCCTACAAAACCATTATTAGCAATTACGAAAATAATACGTGGCGTAAATAATTTAAGTGCAGGCGTTTTAATGTCCTTAATTAATAACTTTTAGGAGCTTCTTAAAGTTGTGTAAAAAAATATAATGTTAAGGTAGCAAACAGATAGTAAATATTTACATTTACAACGCGGTTAATACAACGCTAAAACTATGAGAACTTGGAAGTGGTCAGCCAACCTGACCTCAGATGGCTGACCACTTTATTTCTTTGTTAAATTTCTTAACGCAAAGGTAGCAAATATTTCATTATAGGTAGTAAATAGTAGCAAATAGGTATTAAACAGTGCACATGGTCTCATGTACATATCTCGTTTGGTCCAGTCATCCTGACGGTGACCAAGTATTCCCACCAGGACGAGATATTGTGACCCCTTTACAACATTTAAGCACCCCATATGCCGAATGCCGTATGCTAAAATCTATGGGATTCGAGAAAATCCAAGAACTGTATAGATACCTATTTCTAAAATTTCCCAAAGTTCATCATTAAATATCATTTCTCTCTAAAGTCTCAAATGGATACAACAAGAGGTTAATTAATGACTTTCATAATCATCTATACTCCATTTGAATTAAGATTAGAAATTTAAACAAACCTTTTTTACAGTTTTTTCAACCGTTTTGACTTCTATTCCGTAGCCCTAAGGATGGCATTAATAGCAAAAACGTGGTTACAATACCAACTATTTACTGCAGGTGCCATTTGTCATGCCACCAACTCAATAGAAGTTAAAATCGGTTGAACGGACTGTAAAAAGGTTTAGTTAAATTTCTAATCTTGTTTCAAATGGAGTTTAAGGGGGAAGCGCTAAGGTAGCCCGCGAAATTCAAATTTTCTTACGATTTTGCGATTTGCAGCTCAGTGTCTGGGTGTATGTTGATCAAAGTATGATACGCGACCGTAACAAATATGTATTTATAGAATTATAATATTAGAATTAGTAATACAATTCCGTAAGTTAGTATAATCCTGAAATGTTAAGATTTCATAAAAAAAGTCATTCAATAGACTTACTTGGTCTTAGAGAGTTATATTGATGACTTTAATTATTATAATTCTGTAAACTCATATTTGTTACAGTCGCGAATCATATTTCAATCAACATACAACCTAATACTGATCTGCAAATTGCAAAAAACGTAAGAAAATTTGAATTTCGCGGGCTACCCTGGCGCTTTCACCTTAACTACGTAATACATGAACTTGACACCGTTTATGACATTTTACTATACGTTGACAGTTATAAACTGCTTTACAAAGAAAAAGTGTTCATGTCCCATCTTATTTGCTGTACAATCTATGCAAATAAATGTTTACTTTACATATGCGTACAAATTACACAGAAAACATCGTCATTTAAACAGCTATCGAGTGAGGTACGGATGTTAAAAAAATATTAAGAGGTGCATGTCCATGAAACAGTCGATAATGCTTGCAAATGTAGAATTTGCAAATTTTAAAAATATTTCAAAATTGTGTGATAATCAGTTAATGAACAGGTATATTTCATCCCACTGCTAACCAGCAGCAATCCTTCCAGCGTTAGGTAGCCAGCTCCTGGACTGTCGCTTATGGCCTACAAGTAGCTTGGTGCTTAAATGTTGCTGAGGGGCACACTCTCACGTCCTGGAAGGAATACGTCCAATTACAAATCACCCTGCACAATTGCACAATTGCACATATTGTGATGTATGTACGGATGGCGATGTAAGGCCAACATTCTAAACAAAACTGTTGTGAGCTTGAAGGTTAGCCAAACATTTAAAATGCAAACCACTGCTGAGTGCTGTCCTGTGTAATAAGGCACCCACTACGTGCTCGATAGGAACTACCTTCGAACTTACAGCCAGTCAACATGTTTGAGTATTCAGTTATGGAAAGAAGTATATCAGTGAGAGTGAACAACAGAAAAATAAAAATTTAAAACAAAATATAACGAAGAGATAACAGTGACAGCTGTAACAGTGACAGCTGTAACAGTGACAGCTGTAACAGTGACAGCTGTAACAGTGACAGCTGTAACAGTGACAGCTGTAACAGACCTCTGAGCGCGCTTGACGGCAGCAACTTGTGCCGGAAGAAGTTTCATTGACAGTTTAGGTATAGACAGACAAAGCACAGCTTCGGTTATTAAAGT
Organism: Fissipunctia ypsillon; assembly: GCA_947568875.1. Lineage (NCBI taxonomy): Eukaryota > Metazoa > Arthropoda > Insecta > Lepidoptera > Noctuidae > Fissipunctia > Fissipunctia ypsillon. The sequence goes on from OX387643.1 coordinate 899,942, forward strand.
TGGTACTGAGCGGTAAATATCAGCCAAAATGCAATATCGTAATCCAGTTAAGCTCAAGATGCTTCGCACGACGCATCGCGCCGGCTCAAGCGAGCGCTCGTCCGTGGCGAGAACAGAAACCAAAAGGAACAAAACAAAAACAAAATGGAAGAACTGCGACTGCCTCAGAACGGAAGGAGACTGAGCCGAGGGCACTCGGTACCGGGTGACTGTACTACCAAAACTGCAATACTGGCGCGTCGTCAGCAGCGCGTGCTGCGGGGCGGGCGGCGCGGCGTACGCGTCGGACGCCGTGGACAGGCACTTGTGCAGTTTGCGGGTACCTTGCGAGCGCGAGCGGCGCACGCGCACCGCCGCCGCGCTGGCGCCCGGCCCGGCCCCGCCGGCCCCGGCCCCGCCGCCCCCGCCGGCCCCACCGGCCCCGCCGCCCGGCCCGTTCATCTACAACACACACACCTCCTAGCGACCGCCCTCCCCTGCCCCTCCCGCCCCCGAGCCGGCCCGGCCGCACCAACCACACACCCGTACACTGCGACTTCTGTATTACTCAAGAAACCACTATTTTAAATGAGACTGTCGATTACAGACACAGCTGGTGTGGTTCATACCGCCGGGCTCGGTAGTCCCAGGTCGGCTGCCTCCACCGCTCGTTACAGACACAGCTGGTGTGGTTCATACCGCCGGGCTCGGTGGTCCCAGGTCGGCTGCCTCCACCGCTCGTTACAGAACATGAACACCGAAGACCCTCTCTGTTATGACGACGCGACTCAATGTTAGAACAGCCGTGATCTCTGTGCCAATGTTAGTCGTTGTTTAGTGACGCGGCGAGGCCCGTGCGACCGTGGTTAGTCGTGTGGCTGTGGCGTGACTGTCATACCTATCCGCGGCGCGCGCAGCTCGTGCGCCTGCGCGGGGCGAGGCTCGGCCGGGCACAGGCGCGCTATTAACTCCCCTGGGGAAAGTCGGGCCGTGAGCGAGCGCATACAGGACACGTCCGGTGACGGCAACTGGTGTGAAGCTACAAGCGAGAGTGCTGCCATCTACACCGACTACTGCTCGTACCATTAGCTCTTTACATCATCTCAGGACATCGACAACACAGAGATCACCTACGCTTGATGCAATCATTTAAACTATGAATTATTGTTTAATTACCGAGAAAGTCAGCGAATAGATATTTAAGGCAGTTAGAGTCTTCGTCGGACGAGTCCTTTTCCTTGGAAATAAAAGAAATATACACATCAATCACCAGTAGCTGCTGACTTACAGATACGCACTAATGCGACAGTACAGACGAGCGGCACAGGACCGCGCCAGCCTGTGCACGCGCTGCACGCTGCGTATACATACATAACGCATCTTACATACACTTACTTATCATATACATTATACATAGTTATAAACCAAATCAAATAAAAAGCCAAATATCACAAGAAGCACAAAGCATGTTCAAGTCGGCACTCGCATCTCTTGCCGTCTGAACTCTACAGCCGACGTTAGTGGCCGTCAGGTTCTCGGAAATAATAATATTATGTTACAAATTAGTTGAAAACGTTTCAGTACATCTAACTACCATCACCTCTAACTAGTCAAAAAATCTATGTCCCGAACGAAAAGGGAGCTACGGTACCAGTGTATTAGATGAAAACTCGCAAACCATTACCATTCATGTCGAGGACCTAACTACTCTAGGAACAGCGAGGAACGTCTAGGTGCTACGACGGAGACGGAGACCGGCTAGCGATGTACGATGTACTGATGCGTGAGGTGAGCGAGGTGACGCGGTACTTACTGAAGCGCCGCATGAGCCCGCCCAGCGAGCCGGGCGCGGCCGGCGCGCGCCGCTCCTTGTACTTGATGTTGGGCACGGACAGCAGACGCGCGTCCCGCTCCGCGCGCGCGCGCCGCGCCGGCCGCGCCGGGGCCTCGCCCTCCCAGAGCGGCAGAGCGTCGGGTCGCGCCGGCCCCGCCGGCCCCGCCTGCCCCGCCTGCCCCGCCGGGCCCGCCTGCGCCTGCCAGCGGTCCTGCAGCTCGCGGTGCATGCGCTCGTACACGTCGGTGCCGCGCTTGTCCTGCAGCTCGCGGTGCATGCGCTCGAACACGTCCGAGCACACGCGCAGCGGCGAAGAGAGCTCCTCCTCCACGTCCGACGGCTTGGTCTCCTCGCTGGACGGCGACTCCGCGCCGGGCGACGGCGCCGGCCCAGTCGCCGGCCCGGGCGAGGGCGGCGCCGGCGCCGGGCCGTCCGGCCTCTCGGGCGCCTCGCAGTAAAACTGAGAGTTGCTTTTCTCTGCGATCACCTCTTCCTGAGTGTTTTCAGTGGGTGTCGCGAATGCCGCCTTGAACTTGAGATCCACTCTAGACAGTTGACGTTTCAGATTGAAATTTTTCCAGGAGGTCGATTTCCTTCGGGTGTCGAGTTTAGCCTTATCGTCGGGCGCGGGCGAGGGTCCGGCCGGCGCGGGTTGTGCCGGCTGTGCGGGCTGTGCCGGCAGTCCGGACTGTGCGGGAGGCTGTCCGGGCGGCTGTCCGGGTGGCGGCTCGTCCAGGGACAGGTCGTTGGGGCTGGCGGCAGGGGACGGTCGCGAGGCGCTCTCCTCCAGCTTACAGTCGAGGGATGGGAAAAAACATAAATGTGAAGTAAAGTCGCGCACGACGACAGTGAGCCGTGCGGGTATGGAATGCCGTGAGCTGTGGCGACGGGGCGCTACTCGGTGCGAGGTGACAGCGGAACGAGCTACGTCCGACGACATTATAGTACTAGCGTATACTAGGTACGATCGCACTCTCCTACAGGAGTGTGACGCGGAGAATCTGTAAACTTGACATATACAATATTCTATTTAAATATGTTTGCGATAGGAGAGAAAGACAGGCCGAGTGTAAAGAATGTCTAACGATGCCATGCCATGTCACTACTGGGACAAGCCGGGAGTGGCGCTACTGCTAAATCAGTTCAAAGTAAATGACAAAATTATAAGAAATAATAAAAGTAGAGGGGTGTGGCGCGCGCTCGCCGAGCAAATCATACGAAAGTAAATAAAAAAGCAAATTAAATGTAATGTGAAGTAAACCGTGGCCGCGGCGGCGTCTCCCGCGACCGCGTTCTCGTAAACCGTGGCCGCGGCGGCGTCTCCGCGACCGCGTTCTCGTAAACCGTGCCGCGGGGCGGCGTCTCCGCGACCGCGGTTCTCGTAAACCGTGGCCGCGGCGGCGTCTCCGCGACCGCGTTCTCGTAAACACCACCATCTCGTAAGGATCACCGATTAGTTCCGCTGACTACTCGCGTCGTGCTTCTTCTAATATGTCTGCGTACGTTCGTTACAAGCCGCTGTATTTTGAAGTAATACAATTTCGTTTGCGAAATGTACCTAACTATATATGTAGAAATATTTAGCTATATTTTACAAAGAATAGAGTTACTTGACTACGTTTATTCGTAGACAAAGCATGCATATAGTCCCTGTTCATTTGCGAGGAGTTTTAAGACAATTCTGAATTATTTTTGATGGGACTAACTTTCAAATAGTAAATGTGAACGAGTTTCTTCATAGGCGGGCGTAATATACCCGGTCGACACATTGTCCACTGAGCATGACCTGCTCAGTGGATAAT